>PQWD01000929.1:0-306240 GCA_019425675.1 Leucinodes orbonalis | reverse complement strand
TCGGGAAGTTAAGGCAGATCTTTTCGTCCAAAATACCTCAGTGTCTCAAGACGAAGGTCTTTGACCAGTGTGTGTTGCCAGTTATGACATACGGAAGCGAAACGTGGTCGCTCACTAAGGGCCTCTTGAATAGACTCAAGGTTGCTCAGCGTGCTATGGAGAGGGCTATGTTAGGTGTCTCCCTACGCGATAAAATCCGAAACGATGATATCCGTAGGAGAACTAGGGTGACTGACATAGCCCAGAGGATTAGCAAGTTGAAGTGGCAGTGGGCAGGGTACATAGTGCGTAGAACCGATGGCCGATGGGGCGGAAAGGTTCTCGAGTGCGTCCACGTAACGGAAAGCGAAGCGTAGGCCGACCCCTAACCAGATGGACGGATGATCTGGTTAAGGTGGCGGGTGGCAGATGGATGTCAACTGCAAGGGATCGGTCCGCGTGGAAATCATTAGGGAGGCCTTCGTTCAGCAGTGGACATAATTAGGCTGTAATGATGATGATGATGATGATGACCATTACCAATTCCATTGGAACTCCCACAAAAACTAAAGTCCTGGAATTAGGTCACCAGTTCGAAACCGTATTAAAATTTAAACGATATCTTAAGATAAAGCAACTTCTATTGCTTAAGGGTACTCGTTATGTTGCTCCTATAGGATTATGGGCAAGAGTTGCTCAAAGTTTTCCAGTGAAAGTTCATCTAATTAAAGAGCCCAATTTTGCGTTAAACTCCACTCAAAGTTAACAATTTCATCGAATGAGAGTAAGGATTTCGTACCAATTGAATGAATTTATTAGAAAGTATGCATGCGGTTTAGATACTGGACCTCAATCCCAATTAAAATATGATGCCCCATTTGGTGCAATGATTGAGACGTCGGATATTACTCTAAGGGTTCCGGGTTCGATTCCCAGTACAAACATTAGTGAAAATTGGTGATCTGTTAGGGATGTGCTTAGGTTGTGTAGGTATCTCTCCATGTTCTATTCAATCATGTAGAGAAACCTAAAGCATAGCAAACGAGTAGGCATAGGGCATAGTTTTAAAAACAGTACAAATCGTACATCTGTCTCACTTATACGGTCGACTAAAATGGCACGGCAACCGACCAATACCAATACATTAAGTCACGCCGCCCGACCAATACCAGCTCAGGAAAAAACAAGAAGTGCGTAGAGTATGCTGGTTGGTCAATAGCTTTTTCCACGCTTCTGAAATATATGTTCGTTGCAGATATATTGGTGAGCCCCATTAAGTATGTACTACTGTAGCAAAAGTGTTTGAACTTCATACAATTTAAAGTAATATTCAAACAATATCATATCATTATTTCGAATATCAAATTACGCTATCTTTGATTACATTTTATTTGTTGACGCGTAAAACCGACTGTGCGTTCACTTTGTTCTTTGACTTTTCCTGAAACTTGGAGGGATCACACGTTTATTTTAATTAAAAGTTTCCTTCTCGTTATCTTAATTAGGCCTAATTAAGGAGGTCTTTTGTTTGTAGGTCGACGGAGTCTGCTTGTTTAGCTGTTCATTTGGGGAACGTGTGTTGCTTAAGGAGTTTGTTTATTTTTCACCAATAAAGAACATTTCGGATTTGTGTCGATAGTGTTGGATTAGATTACGTTTCTAGATGGTAGACTCGGTACTGAGTCATCTACGTAGGTAGCATCGTAAGGCCAGACAGCGTTCCGTAAAATAAAAGTGTTTTGTACTTCTGTCTTTCAGGATGAGGGCACTGTAGCTAGTAAAATTAGCGGGTATCAGAAACCTAACATCTTTGGTCTCGGGTGACGGGCGCAGTGTGGCGTTGATGGAGATTAGTAACTGGCTATCATTTGTTGGTCTCATTCAATACACTGTCATGCTTAGGCGTATCACTTACCGTCAGGTGACCGTCCTATACACTCTGTAACATAAAAAAACGTTTACCGTAACACCTATAATTAGTAACTCTAATTACTATAAGTTCGACATAACAGAGAGAATCATATAAATCCACTAACTAATACGTCGAGCAATTAACGCTATATCGGAAATTAATTAACGTTGTGTACGCAATTAAAAGCCTCACAGTGATTCGAACGATTAAGATTAATTAATCGTGGTGCGCAGGTGTTGTAATAACCATTTCATTGTTCAACGAAATTATCATGACGCCATTTAGAGACATTCATTCATGTTATTCTGTTTCAAGCTGTAGTAGTTAAATACCATACTTTTTTATAGGTACATATTCAAACGAACTCTTTATCAGCAACTTTATACTTGAAGATAACACATTTCGTGAACATTCATATAAACACGCGCGCGCAAACACACGCACGCACACACACACACACACACACATACATACATACACACACTCCTTAAAAACTCTCGCAACTCTGTCCATTTCGAATCTTAAGTTGTACTGGTTAATATTGTATTTATTTATTTTATTTATTTATTTTTTCAGAAAACCAACAGCGTTATCTTATAGTTAGACTTATAATTATTCATTACATGTAAGTATGGCCAATAAAAGGTTTTCCTTAAATTTTGCACAAAGCATGTAATATAATAACTCGTATATGTAAATATACATAAATAAATAATTATAAGATACATATTAAATAAATACCCATATAATCTGTTAAGTTCTGTCCTCGAAGTTGTTGACGAATATGTGTACCTGGGACAGGTAGTCCAAATGGGTAGGTCCAACTTCGAGAAGGTTTCTCGTCGAATCCAATTAGGATGGGCAGCGGTCGGGAAGTTAAGGCAGATCTTTTCGTCCAAAATACCTCAGTGTCTCAAGACGAAGGTCTTTGACCAGTGTGTGTTGCCAGTTATGACATACGGAAGCGAAACGTGGTCGCTCACTAAGGGCCTCTTGAATAGACTCAAGGTTGCTCAGCGTGCTATGGAGAGGGCTATGTTAGGTGTCTCCCTACGCGATAAAATCCGAAACGATGATATCCGTAGGAGAACTAGGGTGACCGACATAGCCCAGAGGATTAGCAAGTAGAAGTGGCAGTGGGAAGGCACATAGTGCGTAGAACCGATGGCCGATGGGCGGAAAGGTTCTCGAGTGGCATCCACGTAACGGAAAGCGAAGCGTAGGCCGACCCCAACCAGATGGACGGATGATCTGGTTAAGGTGGCGGGTAGCAGATGGATGTCAACTGCAAGGGATCGGTCCGCGTGGAAATCATTAGGGGAGGCCTTCGTTCAGCAGTGGACATAATTGGGCTGTAATGATGATGATGATGATGACCCATATAATATGATTGGGTAGAATATTAATATATAGAATAAATAAACTTAATTTTATAAGAATATAAATATATACGTGTTACGAGTACTATGCATGTATATTATTTATCACCTAAGATTATGTTCGCAATTTCTCTATTGTTCGCAATTTCTCTTCCGGTGGTGGAGGGGCTGAATTATCTGTCACTCAAGTTTTCCTTGCACAGAGACCAGTCTCTCACGAAGACTTTAAATTTTCGAATTTGTATTCAGTTTTAGATGGTTTTTGTACTTCCTGTTTTTGTGAAAGAACAATAAATAAAGAAATTATTATTATTATTTATCTGATTTTACAACGTTCAAAAGAACGTTGATTAATATTCTTAAGGGGCAGTCTTAATTATGTCTTAGCATAATTTTGTAATTGTTGTACTCACTTGTAACCTATACTCTAGGTTAGTATTTTTAAGTATGTAATTTACATTATATTCTATTTTACTTCAATTTGCTAAACTGCTTCCATGTCAGCTATGTGGCCGTTTGTAATTAAGGCATCACTACTTGTTTGTATCGCTTACGTATGTATATTGTCAATGTAATAAGTGTATGTCTTGTAAACTGTAAATAAATAAATCTGATATTTAGTTTTGTATAGGTACGTGGAAACTCACACCTACAAAATAACAACAATAATCATTAAACATCGCTGCTCAACTTTAAAACGAGAGAGGGAATAGGAAATAGGTAGTCAAACGAGCTGATAGTTCATCTCATATTAATTGATTACCCTTGAAACTGAAAGATCAATGAACGTTTCCAATAGTAGCAGTAGTTCTGCCCTAAAAAAGAGGAAATTAAAAATAAATGAAAAGGAGAGTATTGATCTTATAGAAATTTCACTCATCCAGTAATTGAAGCGCGCTTTGTATTGGTTTCCTGTAGTACCAAGCATGGCTCTTTCCAATCTACTTTGAACGGAATGAATAAATACATAAATAAATTTCCACCGACATTCACGCAGCGCCATCTAGCCCCAAGTTAAGCGTGAAGCCTGTATTATAGGTACTAAATAACGGATAAACATAGTTGTTAAAACTTTTTTGTAAATATATACATATTATACATAGAAAACACCCAGACCATTACAAACAGACATGTTGATGCACACAAATGTTTGTACTGCTCGGGGATCGAACCCGGAACCCTTGGTTTAGCAGCCGACGTCTCGCCCCGCTACACCAAATGGGTCCCTGATTCCTTTAGGTGCCATTAGTGTTCAAAAGGCTAAGTATTAAGACAGCCGTTTGCCATTTGTCGCCAAGTTTGAGCAGGTGAAAATTCTAGTTTTTCTGGGCCCTACTTATTGCACCTTTTAATTACTTATATATTATAGTTTGTAAACCGATGTACAAACTATCGTAATAACTTTTTTGTAACAGTTTTTTCCTACTGTCGCTCAATTTCTAACATGAAGCATAAAATGAGCGATTGATTAGCGAACAGAACGGCGTAGGATGGTTTCTATTAAAAATATTGTTTTCATTGAAACGTGTCAATTATTTTTAGATTAATCAATTTGGGATTGGTATGAAGTTATGTTTTTAGTTATTTGATTTATTAGACTTCATTTGTGTACATGTGTACACTTCACATGTGTATGTATGTGTGTCATCGTGGTTTTCCTATCGAGTAAATGTATTATTGTATGACACTTGTGGCAAAGGTGATAAATACATCACTGATTTTAGTAGGTCAACCTCGAGATTAGATTGAATATATACTTAAACTGCTTTTTATTTTCCTTTGAGATAGTTTTGAATGAATTAAATGTCCAAAGTTTCTTTTAAGAAATATAAAATTTGAATTGTGGTCATTATTTTCCTTTAAACTGACCAGTACTAAGTTTACTGAACCTCTTATTATAACTAAGAAAACTCATATGCTACGAGTAGTAAATATAAAGCCTTCCAAAACAATAATAAAGAAAATATAACAAAGGAAATGTTAACCCAGGCAACAATCTAGTTATGAAATTCTCTCACGATTAAAATCTTTCTGATATCACCACTCAGAACAACCCCAACCATATCTAGTATATCCTGTTCCATTGCCCGTAAAGAGACCTAAGAAGATAAGTAATTATTTTCAAAAAACTCCCTTGACCCCATTTACACTTGACCCGAACAATGCAAACAAAGTAACAATAAACACTAAGTAGCGGGTAAAGTCTTCACCAAGACCAAGTGAAAGCAGCTCAAGTAAAAAGCTCCGTACCTATTTAAACAAGACAGCTCGGTTATTCCGAACGCGCTCCACTTTTGTTACTCTGAGGAATACTGAGTAGGGTTTGAAATCTTACAGCACCTTCGTTTGTTGATGTCATCCGACTAATTACACCTGTTGTTATTAATCAACTTTAATCGGAATCTCGGTTGCTGGGCGTAGGAAATTTCCGTTGCTAATGTTTATGAGCTTTACTTACCGATAGGCGGTGTGTTTGTCGGTCCTTAATGGCCTTTATATTCTCTATATTTATTATATTAATAAGCAACATTTCAGTTCGAATCAATAATTCAATTATGGCTTATGTTAAACAAAGCTTCCAATTTTTTGGAGTATATCCTAAGTTGAGAAGGATTCGGTAAAAACTCAGTAAGGGTTTTTTGTAATTACATTTTAAAATTAGTACAATATTTGAATGAATTGATAAAAGGTTAAAGCTAAAGGTTTACGTTTCAGTTCACTTTGCCTGATCTTAACAATGACTATGCGATGAAACACGCTTACCTAGATAGATTTTACTCTTGATTCAAAAAATCCTATTGTACCTTTTGGGAAATAAACTCTCAGGAAGTGAGTTCCACAGCTTTACAGAGAGAATAGCAAATGTTTTAAGCGTATCAAAACGATTCGTACGACATACAATCCGCAATATAGGGCTGATGGTTTAGTGCATATTTGTTGTCAGATGTGAAAGCTACATTAGATGTCATAGCATAGTTTGAAGTCTTTGTAAATAATATTAAGTATAAATTCTCAACGGGAAGATGCTTGAATATTCAGGCAATATAATGGACTAATCAAATCAATATAAAGAAATAATCCTGGTGTATAAAGACAAATGCTTGTACGCCTACATTTCCGCTGCATCGGCTAGCGGTTCTACGCACTATGTGCCCTACCCCATGCCACTTTAACTTGCCTATCATGTCGGCTAAGTCATTCACCTTAGTTCTCCTACGGATATCCTTGTTTCATATCTTATTGCGTAGGGAAACACCTAACATAGCCCACCCCATAGCAGGCTGGCCAACCTTAAGCCTAAACTAAGCCTAAGCTCTTAGTGAGCAAACCACGTTTCGCTTCAGTATGTCATAACGAATAAGTACAAAACATGTATCTTTATTCACATAGTTCTCTGATAAGGATAACCAAAGTTTAACGTCTCTCTATACAATTTAAGTGAGAAATCTTGTAGTGTAGATAAGTATTTTAAATTGATGAATACGGGAAGAAAAATTTCCTAGCGCGCACTGCAAATACTTGTTCGAAGTTATGCCCCGTCTGGAGCGTTGTTTTACTTGAAACTTCCACGACTTGAACTATGTAGAGAATCAAAAACACTTCCTAGGATCCGTACATATTACTTGTACCTATTTACTAGGTAGACTAGGTACTGAGTCGTCTAGGTAGGTGTCACCACAATGCCAGATAATGTCCTGTAAAAAAGAGCTTTGCACTTCCGTGTTTCAGGATGATGGCACTGTACTGTGTAGCTAGTTAAATTAACAGGTACGAGATACCTTATATCTGTCGTCTTGGGCGCAGGGCCGTGTTGACGAAAAGTAATCTGTCTGTCTGTCATCGTTAGGCATATTACTGAGCACTAGGATAGCAAACCGTCCCGTTCAACTAATGTAAAAGAAAAAAAAAATAACGTAGCTTTTTTGTTTTCGTTATAATTATTTGGGAGCGTCGGTGGCTCAATGGTGTTGACCGTTGCCTTCCGATCAGTATGGCGCTGGTTCAAATCCCGCCACGTACTAATATGTTTTCAAAATTATAATGTACGTTATCTTCCGATCTTACAGTGAAGAAAAACTCTGCACACCTGCGAAGAGTTTCAAAGGTTGTGCATGAAGTCGACCAAAAATTGGCACTGAGCCCGCATTGACGACTAAGTCCTAAACATCCTTTACAGGTAGGCTCGGTGGGCACCTTTAATGAGCTGATGATGATAATGTGCTCTTTTTTTAACTGTTGTATTTTTTTCCGTACAGCTCTTAAATGACAGCTAATCAAATAGTTATCCGTTATGCTTTGGTTGAAAGTTTTAAATAGTGAAATTTAATATACTTAGAAATAATGTAAAACGAGAATAATGCTCATGGCGGAGGGCCGGGATGTCTGGCGCAAAATGGGGGAGACCTATGTCCAGCAGTGGACTGCAATAGGTTGAAGAGAGAGAGAGAATAATGCTCATACATTTCCCTTTGGTAAGCACTAAACCACTTCAAAACTTACTTTATTTTCACCTAAACCAATTCGTCCCTAGAGCCTTATTTACATTTACAATGACAAACACTTAAAGCTTAGAAAAAACAAAACTCAACTTGATTTCTTTGACTTGATGGATATTCTCAAGAGGATTCCTTGTCTCTAGGAATAAAGTTTGTGGTACTGAAAAATTGTGAATATAATTTGCTTTATATAATTATTTTGATTACACATGATTTGTACTAAACAAAATTTCCCGAACCGGTGGTAGCTTCATTTACATTCATAAGTGTTCTGTGAAGACCTAAACTGAATAAACACTTTTCATTTTCATTTTGAAATTACATCGCTGGAAAGACATGGTAAATCTTTTTGTCACTAATCCATTTAATTACTAGGTGGTAGACTCGATACTGAGTCGTCTAAGTACCACCACAGTGCCAGATATCGTTCCGTGAAACAGGAGTGTTATGCACTTTGGTGTTACGAGAAAAGCTTGTAGCTAGTGAAACTACCGGGTATAAGAGACCTAACATCTGTTGTGTCTGGTCGGGCGCAGTGCGGTACTGACGGAGAAATAATAGCTATCAGTTGTTGGTCTTCTTCAATAGCGCTCTGTCATGGTCAAGCGTATCATTTAGCACCAGGTGAACATCCTGACCGTCCTGTTCACTTTTTAATGTGAGAAAAAATCCGCATTGGTAACAAATAGTATGTATATGGTCATGGCCCAGTCTCCCTATGGATTTGCTGTGTGGAGTGTATCAACATAAAAACTGCGCAAAGAATTTTAAAGAAAAATTATATTTGTATGGATCTCTAAAATGTTACAAAGAAACCAGTCAGTTTGTATCAAAAAGAAGTTTTATTTCAATTGCCGTTCAAATAGAACCGATTCAGTCTACGGCATCGCGTCAAATACATAGTTGCAATAAATTCTTTCGTACAATGTTTTAGTAAGTTATTCTGTGTAGCACGCTTAATAAAACAAATAGAACTGTTAGGCGTTAAATAGAAAGACAATGGCACTGTGCATTTGTTTCTGGATATTTACATTTTACAATGAAATAGTTATATTATGTAACAATATATGAAAGTATGAAGGCTGGATTAGGAAAGCGGAGAACCGGGATATGTGGCGTAAAATGGGAGAGACCTTTTTAATGTTATAAGTGTACAGGACGGTCTGGTCGTTCACCTGATGGCAAGTGATACGCCAGAACATGACAGAGCGGCATTAAAGGAAACCAACAACTAATAGACAGTTATTATTCTCCATCAATGCCGCACTGCGCCCGTCACCGGAGACAACAGATGTTAGGTCTCTTAAACCCGGTAATTTCCCTAGCTACAGTGCCCTTATCCCTAACACAAAACTTATGTCCGGTAGTGGACTGCGATAAGTTGAAGAGAAGATATGAATGAACGATTACAGTCAGTATGACTGTGGGGGCACCCCACAAAATACCTACTGTCTTGCCCGAAATGTCCATCATCGTGCGGTTTCCAGGACCTCTAGATGGCGAATAGAAGGGCCTAATATTAGTCACATTATCATATTTAATTTGTGAATATATATCAAACTCGATAAGGAGAAGAATTATGAATGAATTATATGCATTTACCTCAAAGTAAAGGCTTGTGGGCTTAACTTTGAGAAATAAACTACCTTAGTGGTAGTACCACGGAACTTTTGCGTTAGCTGTATATCCTATAACCAATGCCTCGTTTTAATAATACTAGGTGGTAGTCTCGATGCTGAGTCGTCTAGGTAGGTACCACCATAGTGCCAGATATCGTCCCGTGAAACAGGAGGGTTCTGCACTTTTATGTTTCGGGACGAGGGTACTGTAGCTAATGAAATTACCGGGTATAAAAGACCTAACATATGGTGTCTCTGGTGGCGGGCGCAGTGCAGCGTTGACGGAGAATAATAACTGTCTATCAATGGTTTGTCTCCATCAATGCCGCTCTGTCATGGTCAGGTGTATCACTTACCACCAGGTGAGCGCCTTTTCCGTCCTGTACACTTTAACGTAAAAAAAATATTAACAACCCAACGGGCCAAGTGTAGGCACTGTAAAATGTTTAAATATTAACTACTTAGAACAATAAACTTGATGAAATAAAAAAAAACATCATCATCATCATGAGCCTACTCCTGTCCACTGCTGAACATAGGCCTCTCCAACAGCACGCCACATATATCTGTCTACAGTTTTCCGATGCCAACTGTTACCGGCCGTTTTACGGATTTCATCACTCCATCTTGTTGGAGGTCTCCACTCCAGAACACGCTTGCCCTAACGGTTATCGGTTCTGCGACAGATATGTTCAGCGCCACTTCAGCTTGCTTATTCTTATAAGAAATAATTCTTTTGTTTTCTTTCAATGAACTAACTATATGCACAATCTCACTCGAAAAGTGTACGCGATAAAAGTCTGCCCATCGCGTAAGTTGGGTAGAAATTTCACTTACAATCACGTCGCCCGCTAAATGTCGTAGTGACATAGTAATATGCTCATGCTTCTAATGTTGTACCCTTTAAACGACCCGTTAACAATTATGTAAAAAAGTATAGATACGTGATACCCTCACAAAACAATCGAAAAACGTGTTCTGAATGCAGTGACAGCACACATACACATAATTCGAATGAGCGTACATTTACCTTAACAAAAGAGTACAAACTGTACTCTCTTCGGCGGTTCGTTTTAGGGCACAGGTTGCGTATCTACCTTTCCTATTCAACCTATCGCAGTCCACTGCTGGACATAGGTCTCCTCCATTTCGCGCCAGATATCCCGGTCCTCCGCTTTCCTCATCCAGCCTCCACCAGCGACCTTTCGCAAGTCGTCGGTCCATCGGGCCGGAGGGCGTCCTACGCTACGCTTGCCGAGACGCGGTCTCAACTCCAGAACTCGTCTGCTCCAACGGCCATCGGTTCTGCGACATACGTGACCAGCCCACTGCCACTTCAACTTGCTGATCCGGCAGGCTATGTCGGTAACTTTAGTTCTCTTACGGATTAAATCATTTCTGATCTTATCCCTAAGAGAGACCCCGAGCATAGCTCGCTCCATTGCGCGTTGAGTGACTTTGAACTTGTGCACCAATCCCGCAGTCAGTGTCCATCTACCTTTATATACAGAATATCATTGTCCGTTAAGGTCAAAATGTTAATGAATTATAATTAATAATAGTTGTTATATTTTTTATGTTTTTGGCGGCAAACAATCTGACAGAGCACCTGATTGAAAGTGAAAACTGCTGTCAATGGACATTTGCAACTCCAAATACAACAATAAGTCAACGTATGTGTCAAGCGCTTCGTAAGAGTATCGGTGGCTCAGTGGTGTGGACTGTCGCCTTCCTACCGGGAGGGCTGAGGTTCAAATCCCGACTCGTACCAATGTATTTTCGAATTTTCGAAAAATATATGTACGTTATCCGACGCTCTTACGGTGAAGGAAAATATCGTGAGGAAACCTTCATGCACGCCTGCGAAGAGATTCAAAGTTGTGTGTGAAGTCGTCCAATCCGCACTGGGCCCGCGTGGACGACTAAGGCCTAATCACCCTATACGGGTAGGCTCGTGCCCTCGGTGGGGACGTTTAATGAGCTGATGATGATGATGTGTCAAGCGGCTCGGACATATTTTGGTTGATATTCCTTCGTGATTATACCATCTAGTTAGTTTATTGAATATCCAAGCATAACCAAAAACATATTGAATAAACGAACCCTAAATTGGAGCAATATAAACAAAGTCAGTCAAGCGTGATGTATGCAGAATAAATATTGACACACAAAGGCGTCTTATCTTCCTATAAATTTTATTTCCTCGCCTCTTTATAGGCTTATCCTATCCGAGAAAATATCAACTTGCATTTAAATGGGCCGGTAACGAGACATCGTCCTTCTGTCGAAACAATTTATTTGGAGAACGTGTTTTGTACTGAAACCGAACTCCTATCTCGTAGTAATAAATTGGACTGGCCAAGTGTCTTTGTGTTATTCCGAAGACAGTATGATAGCTACTTGTTAAGAAAATAAATGGATGAGGAAAGCGGGGGACCGGAATATCTGGTGCAAAAAGGGGGACCTATGTCCAGTGTGGACTGCGATAGGTTGAACAGAGAGAGTAGAAAATAAAACCAATAAAATGGTAAGTTTTGCCAAACTTACCTCCTCTGGCGGGTTCTAACATAGTCTTTGTCAATAAGATCATTTTCCAGTAATTTTACACCAGTAAGAAAAAATAGAGCTGTTTCCCAAGATTTATTCGCAATAACATTATTTGGGAAAGATTATAGAAAGGATTTCAGATTTACAGTCTTTAACAGTAAAGAAAAAACTAATTATTTTTTAAAAAATGATAGCCAAAGAAGTAGTCCATTTGCTAATGTAAGGCAAAAATGTAATGTCATATTTCTCACAAATGGCAAGAGGTTTTGATATCGATGCTATTAAAAGTTAATGAGCCATAAAAGGTTTTGCTAACATTAGAAGTGCCCAAGGAATCATTGAACTATCGTTCCTACCTCACACATGGGTTGAAAATATCCCAAAGAAATATGTTCAAAGAAAAATGGTACACCAATTAAAACTCAACATTGGAAGGGTTATACATTCAAGAGCAAGGGCTATTTAGAAAAGATTGGAAAAAGGTTTTTGTATCGCGCTTTGCAAATTCACGCCGTAAAGATAGCGTGTAGAAAACCGACCCAAAGAATTATTCATGCGGAAATTCATTTATAGTCTTTAGCAAAAGAAACCAACAAACCAAAATTGTTTATCGGAACAACAAACACACTAACTACAAGTTACATTTTGAATATTTAGTTCCATCGCCTGTTCATTTATTTGAAAATGCTGGAATTATTAGAGTTACTCTCATGTTTGTTAGAGGCCGGTGGCTCAGTGGTGTGGACTTCGCCTTCCTACCGGGAGGGCTGAGGTTCAAATCCCGACACGTACCAATGTATTTTCGAATTTTCGAAATTAATATGTACGTTATCCGACACTCTTACGGTGATGGAAACATCGTGAGGAAACCTTCATGCACGCCTGCGAAGAGATTCGAAGGTTATGTGAAGTCGTCCAATCCGCACTGGGCCCGCGTGGACGACTAAGGCCTAATCACCCTATACGGGTAGGCTCGTGCCCCTCGGTGGGGACGTTTAATGAGCTGATGATGACTCTCATGTTTAACTAATGGAAGATCGCATATTACTTTACTTTAATGACGAGTCAAAATGGATTTCAAAATGTATGACATCAAGTAAACATACACTGTATTAGTGTTATTGTTACTTGTAAGATAATAATGGGATAATATTGTTGTAATCTTAACTTCATAGTAATGCAACTGTGGTCATAAAACTCATTATATATTTACCAAAAACAACAATTATTTTAAAAGCCTGGTTGAAGAATGTGACATGAGTCTTCGCGTTTTATTCAATACTTAAGTTTATATTCCTCGCCAAATTTTCTATTCTGTTGTTTTTATTTGTTAAAAAAACAAATGTATCATAAAAACAAAATAGACGAGAATCAAAATATATATACATTCGCCTCTGAGTTCGGAATTCTGCCATGCAATGTTAAATTCTGTTTCTAAATACACACAGACACAATTAAAAGTATAAATTATTTAACTAACTCAATCGTTCATCTAAGTCATCTAATGTCAAGATTTTGATTAAGATAATCCCGCAATTCACATAAAATATAACGGGAAATATTGTTATGAAAATAATCTTACGGTTGCAAGAAATTTTGAAGTTGACATAGTAAACCTGTCTCTTACTCCAAAATAACGTAAGACTTCACTTTAGTTTCTTTATAAAACTGCCTTTTAAATCTCATCTGCCGTTGACTACAAACTAGCAGTTTCAATCAATTTGATTCTATTACTTACTGCTCAGGGAATACGGTTCAAAATATAAATGTGCTTGCCATAATGTATTTTCGAAGACATTTTTTATACTCCGCTCGTGACGAAGGCATTTCCCGTCAAAGGGAAATTCGAGTTGATGCCGCGAACTGGGTGACGGCGGTCCGCATAATTTGTGTGACTTCTATCGAGTTGCTACGAGCATATTCAGTTTGACTTTGTGAGTCTGCATTTTTTAAGATAAAATAGAGAATTTAAACACTTTGCGGTTCGTTTGCTGATCGTTAGAAGTTTTTGGTGATGACGACCCATCTTGTGTAATTTTATTGTTGAGGCGGTGGTAACGAATAAATTAATAAAATAAATTATAAAACATATTGATTTTGGAACAAATTCCATATCGTTATTACACTAATGGTTCAGGGTTCGATTCCCGGGTGGTACAAACGTTTGTGTGCATGAACATGTCTGTTTGTATTGTTCTAGGTATTTTGCTATATATAAAATGTATGTATTTAAAAAAAGTATGTACGTATGTCTATCCGTTGTTTAGTACTCATACTACAAGCTTAAACGCTCAACTTGGGCCAGATGGCGTGAATGTCAGTGGATATTATTATTACACCATCAGGTAGCAGAGCTTATGCAAAACTTTGTCATGCATTCTAATATACATACATATAACATTTTTGACAAGAGAAAAAAATCAATGGCGTGCAGTTCACATCTGAACTCGGACAATCTTGTGCAGACACGCTGGCCCCTTCCCATCTACATGGAACAAACAACAGAGCTGGTGCGGCTTGTGAAGCGGCTGAAAAAGCCAAAGCTTGCAAATACAGGGGTCTGGGCTCCCAATATGATTTTGTTCCGTTCGGTGTCGAGACCCTTGGTTTGTGGGGTCCTAGTGCTTTGAGGCTTTTCAAAGAAATTTCCAAAAGGTTAGTCAACGTCACAGGTGACCGAAGATCTGGCAGCTACCTTGGACAAAGAATCAGTCTGGCATTCCAAACGGTTAACGCTGCTAGTATTTTCGGAACCTTGCCTAGAGGGACTTCTTTGAATTATATTTTTTAGTTATAATTATTTATTTTTAAGTGTTTAGGGTGTAATATATTTTAGTTAAAGTGTTATTTATGTACTCAATTAGTTTTGGACAATCTTAATGATTTGGGATTTTTTTACTAGACTTACTTTATAGTTATGTTTGTTTGTTGTTCAGAGTCTTAAAGAAACGTTACATAGTGTAACCATTTTGAAACCATGATGAAACGTATTTACCATACGATGCAGTGGATTTAGTGCGGTAAAATATAATCCAGCTGATTTATAACTAACGCTAATGAACTGAGGAAACTAAGCGCCATTTTGAAATTTTCCTAGTATTTTTTTTCGTATTATTTCATCTTCTTTTACACTACGTCTGTGGCTTAATGTTTTCAATAGTGTTCGTTTATTGAGTATACAAGATCTGAACCGTTTGAAGACTTATAAGTCTAGGGCTAGACTACAAATTAAACGAAGGATTTGTTCTCCATTGAAGAAAGAAGAAAGAAAGAAAAAAAATCTTTATTCAAATAAATCTGTTACAGATACTTTTGAATCGTCAATTGTTATTATTATCATATTTTTTGTGACTCTACCACCGGTTCGGAATAAGTAGGATCTTCGAGAAGAGCCGGCAAGAAACTCGAGTTACTCTTTTAATCTTTTTATATCAGTGGTTACAGTTTTGTCATTTACCTACACATATTTACAATAATTTATTACAAAGATTTTGTAACTGGAACACTAAGTGCAAGACCACACATCTTTATCCGATAAATATTCTTCTATTGTATAGTAACCTTTTTTCATGAGGGTTTTTTTAATCTTTAATTTAAACTGGTGAAAAGGCAATTCGGCAAGATTTTGTGGTATTTTATTAAAGAATGTTATGCCTCTTCCAACAAATGATTTTCCTACTTTACTTAGTCTAAGATTTGGGACAGCAAGTTTGTTTTTGTTCCTAGTATTAAAGTTATGTACGTCACAATTTTTTTCAAACAAATGAAGATTTTTGTGGACATAAACTAGATTATGGTAAATGTATTGAGACGCTACTGTTAAAATATCGATTTTTTTAAATACTTCCCGAAGTGAATCACGTGGTCTAAGGTTATAAATGGCTCGGATGGCTCTTTTTTGAAGTACAAATATAGTGTTAATATCAGCAGCTGAGCCCCACAGAAGACCATATGACATTATACTATGAAAATAACTAAAATAAACCAATCTTGCTGTATCAATATCGGTTAAGAGCCTTATTTTCCTAACTGCATACGCTGCTGAGCTAAGTCTACCTGCCAAAGCTTCAATATGAGGTCCCCACTGGAGTTTTGAATCTATAGTAATTCCTAGAAATACTGTACTATCAACAATTTTTAAGCATTCGTCATTCAAATTAATACTGGTGATGACCTGCCTCACATTAGGTAATGAGAATTTTATACAATTAGTTTTTTAGTGTTAAGCAATAAATTATTAACTGTAAACCAATGCATTACTTGTGAGATAGCACCATTTACATCGTCAAATGTTTCTTTTTTTCTATTAACGTTAAAAAGCAATGATGTATCATCTGCAAATAGTACTATGTCAGAAAGTTTATGACAATGGGAAGGAAGGTCATTTATGTATAAAAGAAACAGTAAAGGACCCAATATAGAACCCTGAGGCACGCCCATGCGTAGTGGGCCACCAGAAGAGCTAGAACCGTTTACAACAACCTTTTGAGTTCTGCCCGTCAAATAAGATCTTAAGTATTTTACTGAACAATCTGATACACCGTAATGTCTTAACTTGATAAGTAAGGTCTCATGATCGACGCAGTCAAATGCTTTTGACAGATCACAAAAAATCCCAATCGCATCTTGCTTACTCTCCCAGGCGTCATATACGTGCTTAATGAGGGCAATTCCTGCATCCGTAGTATTCCTATTTTTGGTAAAACCGAACTGTTTTTTATGCAATATTTGATTTGCATTAAGATAATTTAATAATTGATTAAATATTATTTTTTCAAAAATTTTACTGAGCGACGGTAGAATGGAAATTGGTCTATAATTGGATGGATCACTTTTGGCCCCAGATTTATATAATGGAATTAATTTACTAAACTTCATTAAATTTGGAAATATGCCTTCATCTATACTTTTATTGAATATGAATGCCAATTGGGGTGCTATACTTTCAATGATAGATTTAATTATATTTGTTGATATTCCCCATAGATCTTCAGTGTTTTTCATATTTAACTCCTTAAAAGTCTTGACAATTGTGTTAGAATTAATATGACTAAACTTAAATGACTGAACACGTACTGGAATACTAGATGTAAGGAGAGCCTTAGCAGCAGAAGAACTAGAGTTTAAAGATTTAGTAATTTCGGTTGGAGTATTGGTAAAAAACGTTTCAAACGCATTTACTACATCAGATTCTTTATTAACAATAGCGTTGTCAATTTTGAGTGTAAAGTTATGATCACGAGGCTTACTCCTACCAGCTTCTTTATTAATGACATTCCACGTTGCCTTAATTTTGTTATTTGACCCTTTGATTTTATCGCGCAAAAATAACGACTTAGCCATATGACAAACTTTCCTAAATATTTTTGAATAGTTTCTGACAAAAATTATAAATTCAGGGTCTGTAGTATATACTTTCAAGTCGTACAGCTCATATAACCTAGTCCTACTTTTAAAAATGCCAGGTGTGGCCCAATCATTGAATCTGATATTATTATTACATATTTTTTTATTTTTTAAAGGAAATACTTTATCAAATTTTTTCTTAATAGTATAAAAAAGATTTTCATAAAGACTATCCACATTTTGATCATTAGGTTTAAATTGATTTAGTGAATTATCAACATTATTTTTAAATTGACTTATGCGGTTATTAGTAATTGGCCTATAACGGATATTAATTACTTGCTGTAAGTCATGACGGTGTTCAAACTGTGCTAATTGACCACTGTGATCTGATTGTAAACAATTAATTATTGATTTTTTAATAGTTATATTTTCACAAAAAATATTATCAAGACAAGTAGCCGTAGTAGAGGTGATCCTAGTTGGCTCATTAAATTGATTAAATAAATTATATGACTTAAAAAGATTGAGAAACCTCGAAGAGGATAGTGATTGATCTAAAATATTTATGTTGAAGTCACCACATATGATGACCTTTTTTCTAAACTTACTAAATTTACTGAGCACTTCTTCCATAGTAGATTCAAATAAAATATAATCAGATGATGGTGGTCTATATACACATACAATTATAAATTTCTCAAGTTCTATACAGGAAAGTTCAATAGTTTGTTCAATGGAGTACTGGACAATATCTTTCCTTTCTTTATATTTTAAACTATTATGTAATAATATAAGTGATCCACCCCTAATTGCTGATCCTCTCATGAACAAGCTACCAACTTCATAGTTATTAATATTTATTAAACAATTATCATTTCTTAACCAATGTTCAGTTATACACAAAATATGCACATTCATGTGTTCCAGAAACAAACCTACCTCTAATTCTTTGCCAGAGAAGCCTTGTATGTTTTGATGTACTAAATTTAAATAATTGCTTTTTTGCTTCTCTGTTGTCGAAGAGACACTAAAAGGTATGCAAGAGTAGTTCTCTATTGTCTTGACACATAATTTAAATGATTTGGAACATATTCCAAGGTCTTTTTTGATAATTATCCTGCTCAATAGAAGCAGGTAAGCTAGCCAAATTACTGGCTATGTTATTAAAATAAAATGATAGCGAAAGTGCTATTTGTCTTTTAAAATAATTACCCAGATAATATTTATCTTTAGTCTTAGAATAACTTATATAAATTGAATTTGAATTAATTAATTTATTAATGTCAATTAAATGTATTTTACTGTCATTTGTAAAAGATATTGTGTCTAATGTCATATTTATTTTATACCTAATATCATTTTCCTGCTGTGGCAATTTACCACTGTAAGGTAATGTAAACAAAATAATCTTATTAATATTTAATAAACACAAACTATTACAATATTTTATCATTTCGCCTTTGTTTACATCACCCCTGTCACCAACCAAAATAATTAGTGTGGTGTTATTTTCAAATTTATAGTTAACAATTTATTCATCAAGTCATTCATGTTTTAACATGAGCCAAAAGGTAGCGATATACCGTATATTTTTCTAAGTAATTGATCTATATATAACTAAGGCACACTCATTTTTTTTATTGTTAAGTTCATAAAATAACCTCTTCGGAGACAGGATTAATACTTTATCTTTTAGGTTCTTTATATCCCAGTGGCGTGCACTCCATATATGCGAATAAGCAGTGCATACCCTGTGCGTCTAGACAACTCGAAAAATCGCCAACATATTAAATGATTCCCACTTATTCACCCGTTTTCCTCGTAGATTTGAAAATATAGCGACCTGCTGTCAACAACAGCCCATTATAAGACTAAAATGTAAATTATTAATGTTTTTGCGATTAGAGTCACTTTACCCTTCTCATATTCTCTGTGCACGCCACTGTATTCGCACTAATGCTCATGATATACGAAACAACTCTGAGAATAACCTATGTATAGTAAAACTTATACATAGACCTATGTCCAGCAGTGACTGCAATAGGTTGAAGAGAGAGAGAGAAGTAAAACTTATCCTATACGTACATATTTGCAAGAATGTCTGTAAATTAATACTGATTTGTTATTGACTGCATTAAATTGAGTAAATAAGTACTAACATTGTCTACTTGAGCCGACTGGTATTGCAAGAGACGATGGCAAAAGGCCGGATGGCATGAGTTTGATTCCATGGAGGATGGGCCGGGTGCTAGTATGGGATGCAACTTGTGCAGACACGCTGGCCCCTTCCATCTACATGGTACAATCAACAGAGCTGGTGCGGCTTGTGAAGCGGCTGAAAAAGCCAAAGCATGCAAATACAGGGGTCTGGGCTCCCAATATGATTTTTGTTCCGTTCGGTGTCGAGACCTTGGTCCGTGGGGTCCTAGTGCTTTTGAGGCTTTCAAAGAGATTTCCAAAAGGTTAGTCGACGTCACAGGTGACCAAAGATCTGGCAGCTACCTTGGACAAAGAATCAGTCTGGCAATCCAAAGGGGTAACGCTGCCAGTATTTTCGGAACTTTGCCGAAAGGGACTTCGTTTAATTATATTTTTTAGTTTATTTTTTTTTATTTTAAGTGTTTAGTGTGTAATATATTTTAGTTACCGAATAATGTAAGTGGTTAATTGAATAATATATTAGTTGTACCTTGTAATATATGTACTAACTGTATAAATCAATTATCATGTATAAATTTATTTATTTATTTATCATTACAGTCATGTGGTTTATAAGTTCTTATAAATTTCAATAGGTACATAACACATGAACCCTGTAAGGGCACAATAATGAAAATCATGACAAAATGCACATAGCCTTACACACTAATACTTTCAATCTATATTAATAATATAAACTTCGCCTTGGTTGGAGTTTCTATTGTTATGTCTCGTCTGATAGGTATTCTGCGGTGGTATAGTAAGCTTTATTTAACAACAATTGCTTTAATTTGTTCCGAAATTGCTGAAAGTTTTTTCCTGTCTTATAATAAGTCGAATCTTATTGTATATTTATGTTTATATTAAATTGCGACGCCCTATTAGGGTCCATATGTTCACAACCCAATAATGTAAGATCCTATGAAATACAAATGTGATGGGATTCAAATTAATAAATAAATTAACCAAACAGATTTATTGTAATATACTTAAGGTCACCCATATCCCATCTGTCGGTTGATGACACTAAACAAATAAATAATAAATATCCACTGACGTTCACACAGCGCCATTTAGCCCCAAGTTAAGCGTGAAGCCTGTATTATGGGTACTAACAACGGATAAACATACTCACATTTTTTGTTAATACATACATATTATACACAGAAAACACCCAGACCATTACAAATATACATGTTCATGCACACAAATGTTTGTACTGCCCGGGGACCGAACCCGGAACCCTTGGTTCAGTAGCCGATGTCTCAACCATTACACCCAATGGGTCGTCAATGGAATGTCCCCATCGATGGGCGTACCCACGCGGGCCCAGTGCGGATTGGCCGACTTCGCAGGCGTGCGCAGGTTTCCTCATGTTGTTTTATTTCACCGTTTATTTTAGAAAATTGGACAACATGTACGTGGTGGGATTTGAACCTGCGCCCTCCAGATAGAAAGGCAACAGTTCACACCATTGAGCCACCGACACTCACCAACACTTAAGCAATCAAAATTGCTAACAACATACTAATCCATCATTACTGAAAAAGGGATACAAATAATCCGACGTGG
Source organism: Leucinodes orbonalis (assembly GCA_019425675.1). Classification (NCBI taxonomy): domain Eukaryota; kingdom Metazoa; phylum Arthropoda; class Insecta; order Lepidoptera; family Crambidae; genus Leucinodes; species Leucinodes orbonalis. Next base: position 285,188 of record PQWD01000929.1, on the reverse strand, counting down.
TAGGTCCTTACTTAATCGCACACATAACGTTGGACGGATTAGTAACAGAAGGGACGTAAGTCGCTCAAGATTTATTGTTAGGGTTGTTCAGTGGTTCGACCAGAAAGATTTTCGTTTTAAGGGACGAAACAATAAACTAAAATACATTCGAAATTCAGAAATCTGTGTGTTTCTTCGATAAATAAGTTCTTAGTTTTTATAACAATTATTTGAATGTATAAATTGTCTTATTTGTACATTCAAATATTTATATTTTTTGTATTTACGTAAACCAAATTACCGGGTATAAGAGACCTAACATCTGTTGTCTCGGGTGACGGGCGCAGTGCGGCATTGATGGAGGATAATAACTGTCTGTCAGTTGTTGGTCTCCTTTAATGCCGCTCTGTCATGATCTGGCGTATCACTTACCACAGGTGAACGTCCAGACCGTCCTGTACTCTTATAACATAAAAAAAAACGTATTCTAATAATAAGAGTCGGTGGCTCAGTGGTGTGGACTGTCGCCTTCATACCGGGAGGGCTGAGGTTCAAATCCCGACACGTACCAATATATTTTCGAATTTTCGGAAATAGTTGTACGTTATCCGACGCTCTTACGGAGAAGGGAAACATCGTGAGGAAACCTTCATGCACGCCTGCGAAGAGATTCGAAGGTTGTGTCTGAAGTCGTCCAATCCGCACTAGGCCCGCGTGGACGACTAAGGCCAAATCACCCTATACGGGTAGGCTCGTGCCCCTCGGTGGGGACGTTTAATGAGCTGATGATGATGATGATTCTAATAATGACATTTAACGGTGCCACATTGAAATTACGAGGACGTAATTAATTTATCAGGAAAGGCCAAGTGTTAAATATAAATATTTTAACGTACAAGTTGTGTAATGTATTCATGTAAATATGTTCTTATAATGAAATCTCACATTATATAATAATAATTATTATTCATTAATTTGCTTGTTGGAATATGGTGCATATTAGGGTGTTGATAAAAATAATGTTTCCGACATATTCTATCGAATCTCGATGTGCAAATTTTCCATACGTAGATTATTAAAGTTATACATTACAAACATACTTAAAGAATATATCATTCATTATTATATCATTATATATATAAGTACGCTTAAATATGCCCCACCAAGGGGCCGAGTCTATCCATAAAGGGTGTATAGGCATAAGTCGTACACGCGAACTCATTGCGGATTGGCCAACTTCACGCACAACCTTCGAATCTCTTCGCGTGCGCAGATTTCCTCACGATATTTTTCTTCACCGTAAGAGCGTCGGATAAACATCGACTACAACACCAAGGGTTCCGGGTTCGATCCCCAGGGAGTATAAGCATTTGTGTGCATGAACATGTCTGTTTGTAATGGTCTGGGTGTTTTCTATGTATAATGTGTACATATTTACAAAAAAAATGTATATAAGTATGTTTATCCGTTGTTTAGTACCCATAATACAGGCTTCACGCTTTACTTGGGGCTAGATGGCGCTGTGTGAATGTCAGTGGACATTTATTTGTTTATTATACATGTATAATTTCGAAAATTGTAAAAGACGTTGGTACGTACCTGCACTTTCGAGAACGGAGGTGGACTATTAAATAATAAATTGTGTTCTGGATTGGAGAACTCTTCATTGCAAGCGTAGCGTGGGGCGATCTTCAATAAGATTGAGTGATGTCATCCGTACAACGGCCGGTAGCAGTAGGTATCGCAAAGCGGTGGACAGATATATATGGCATGCTATTGGAGAGGCCTATGTTAAGTAAATTGAACTTTTGTCTAGTGTAACTGCTGATTGTATACCTACGAGTGTATCTGAATAATAAGTTGAAAGAATTAATTAAATGCTTCAAATTGATGTACACAGATAATATACATTGTTAAATCTATTTCGCGTTCGTCCTATTAGGACTAAAGTATTGTGGGACGAATCAGTATACGAGCCTATTGTTTTACAGACTCGGAGATTTTTCTAGGAAATCTATAGAAACAGTGTGATTACTTGCTTAATTATGTTTCGGTACTCATTCTATGTACATATACACGCTTCAAGCTTGATTTGGTGGTAGATGCAATGATATTCTGTATATATAAAGGTAGATATGTTATCCGTGCCTCAAAAACGAACCGTCGAAGAGAGTACAGTTTGTACTCTTTTGTTTAGGTTAATATGTTCGAAATTCGAAATATGCGTATGTGTGATTGTTTTGTGAGCATATCACGAATCCATACTTTTTTACATCATTGGGTGGATGGCGCTGAGTGAATGTCAGTGGATATGGTTTTTTTTTATAAAAATAATTACTTCCAAAATGAAACAGAAGCAAAAAACACGGTATGAAATAGCATCATTCCACTGGAGATTTCCTCGTTAAAATATCGCGTGGCATCGCAGCAGTTTTCACATTAAGCCTCGCTATGAAGCTACCGAGCGCTCATTAAGATGCGTTATCTGCGAACTAGTGAAAGTAGGAACCGGTGCTAAAACATTTTTATACTAATTTGAATTTTTGCAACGATTATTTGATAGGAAAAAAGCCCCTAAATAAATGAATGCCTCACATAAAATAATCAATTTTAATCCTAGCCACTTGAATCCTAGACAGCAGCGCTTTACATGTAGGCATAGAATGAAAAAAATACTGTAATGAGAGTTCAATATAATTATATTCTATGACCTTTAATCGCCGGGATTCCAGACACATTATTGTTTCTGTAAGATATATCCTTCAGCGGCGGGTTCATCATCATCATCATCAGCTCATTAACGTCCCCACCGAGGGGCACGAGCCTACCTATAGGGTGTATAGGCAGTAGTCGACCACGCGAGCCCAGTGCGGGTTGGACGACTTCACGCACAACCTTTGAACCTCTTCGCAAACGTGCGCTGGTTTCCTCACAATGTTTCCCTTCACCATAAGAGCGTCGGGTAACGTACATATGATTCCGAAAATCAAAACCACATTGGTACTTGGCGGGATTTGTACCTGCCCTCCCGGTAGGAAGGCAACAGTTCACACCATTGAGCCACCGATGCTCTATGGTTAAAGGTTAATACGCCTTGAATGTAACAAATATTGTGATAAACAATTCTTCAGTAGTCATGGACTAAAAGAATGAAGAGAACATAAAATCAAGAAAATTGTAAGTACCTCATACTGTCATCACTAATGTCAGTGTATTAAACTTTGGGGTTTAATAGCTAAAATGACTGGAGTTTAATTTAAAATCACGATTTATCTTTGATCTCAAGAAACATTAGGAAAAAAAACGCCATTAAGGAACAAGATAAGCTTGCGTTTCGTACCTTTCTCGGGACCTTATCTTTTTGTCACGTCTCTTGCCCAGATTTGTGGTGATTTTATATAAGTATTGTACTATTAGGGAGGTTTTATGTGACCAAGTAAAAACGACGAAATTCTATGCTACTAATATAATAAATGAAAAATTTGTAGATTTTATATAGTTTGCTATTTCACGCAAAAGCTCCTTAGTTGTTTTTAGTGAATTTGATAGCTAAATAGTATATTATATATCTTATAATATCGCATAGGCTACAATTCATAAAGATATTTTCCTGGGACGTAAGTAGCAAAAATCTACCATCTGGAACTAAGCTGCGTGCGAAGCCATATCGCCTGAAAAACAGGTTTACCTTGTTCAGGCAAATATGAATTATGTCAACCTATGTTAAATTTGAGCTTGTCATGTACATTTATTAGTTTTAAATTAAATAAATAAATAATATTTGATTTGAATATTTGATCACTGTTCGAGTTGCTCACAATGTTATTTATAGTGAAAATATGTATATTATAGGTAAAAATATGCTAGTAGGCAATATATTAACATTTATTTCAAGGGGTATTTAAATTTACAGGTAAAAGGTGACTTAAAGGCTTTCTAAGACCAACTAACTCGAATAAAAAAGACCTTGTCTAAATTTGTCTCTGCTCCAAAAACATATATTTTATCGCCACAACAGTTATAGTTTTCGTATAACTGTTCTTCAGTCTGGAGGATAAGAGACGCATTAAAGTTACTGAAAATTATTTACTTACCTATTTTCAAGTCCCGCGTTAAAACTCACTTCTTGTCACTTATTCGTCCTTGACTTGTACTCCTGTCTCTATTTGTTTTGTATGTATGTTGTGTAAATTGATCTTATAAATAATGTATGTATTGGATTGTATTTATCTTTTCTTTATTTCTAACTTCGTTTTTGCACAATATTTGACTCATTTCTTCTACAACTTTTATTTATTTCCTCTCATGAAGGTTGTCTGGAAGAGATTGCTTTATAGCGATAAGACCGCTTAATTGTACAACTGTTATGTTCCTTTGTGTATTGTGTGTTTTTTTTTCTGTGCAATAAAGTTTATTATTATTATTATTACTTTTGGATGTAGCAATTACAGTGTGTTACTTTTAAATCACTGGTGTACTTACTAACCTATCAATATCAGACACTAGACAGTTACAATAAGGAGATTTCTCCGCTTTACCTGTTATTATCGTGGGAAAAAATAAAAAGTCCATCGTTCCAGTCCATGTTTTTTAGCAAAAAGAAATTATTTTTTATAGATAAATCACACAGCGCAAGCCATTACTTCATCATCAGCTCATTAAATGTCCCACCGAGGGCACGAGCCTACCCGTATAAGGTGATTAGGCCTTAGTCGTCCACGCGGGCCCAGTGCGGATTGGACGACTTCACACACAACCTTCGAACCTCTTCGCAGGCGTGCATGAAGGTTTCCTCACGATGTTTTCCTTCACCGTTAGAGCGTCGGATAACGTACATATATTTTTCGGAAATTCGAAAATACATTGGTACGTGTCGGGATTTGAACCTCAGCCCTCCCGGTAGGAAGGCGACAGTCCACACCACTGAGCCACCGACGCTCTACTCTAAGCCATTACTTAATAAGTCTAAATTAATGTAGTACGGGAATACACGGAGCGAGTTCTTGTTAGAAACGAAATTTAATATTTTAATTTCTGTGGCAAATCTGGAAACCTGAACCTCATTTATTTCTCGATTTATAAATTATGAGGTACCAGTATGTTATTTCAGATTTAGATAACATATTAAATATTGAAGATTAAAGGTGAAAATACGGGACAATTATATTTAAGTCATGAGTAAGTTCATTAAAATTACCAACAGGTGTAAGTTGAGACTTTCAAGTACCTTTTCTGCTTGAATAATGATTGCTAACCTAGTTCATAAAAGAACAGAATCTGACTAAATCGATATTTTTTACCTTCCAAATATAATAGGTTAAACACGTTAAAATTTACCTAAGTAAAATATTCAATACATATCCGCAAACATAATACCACCGCGATCTATTGACGAACAACGCCATCTGTTGAGAGTTTTAAGAAGTATTGTTTTCACAGCACTTGTCACATTCAACAGTGGCTAATTGTGACAATAACTGAAACCACACAGGGTAATCCGTCAGATGTCTGCCCTTGGCATTATTGTGCATCCCGGGCGGAGCGCGGTCATTCACCGCAGTATTGATTTTAGCTCTGTGCACACAGAAAAGTTTTCAGAAGGGAAATCATTATTACTGTGATTTTCTATGATAAATTTGGAAAAAAGATTACTGTGAAATTTAATTTGAATTGACTCAAGTTGAATATGTTTCGGTTGTTGACTGCAGCGACAAAAGAAGTGAATTCTCAATGTATTTTACTTATACTTGGCGTGACAAACTACCGTATCTAGATTAGAAAATAGTAGTAATTTGAACTACTTTCATGGTCTAGTGATCTGATAGTTTCTTAGATAAAAAAATGATGCACAATTTCACCCAAAAAGTATCTGCAGCAAAAGTCTGTCAGTTCACACACACAATGTCAGTTGGGCTGAATTTTCATTCATAATCACGTCGATCGCTACAAGTCATAATAGCATAGTAGTGTGCTCGTGCTTTCGATTTAGTACTCTTTCTATGAAGGTCAAAATTTAAATGAATAATTTCATGTCATAAATATAATAATAATGTATACGTCATTCTGCTCGAACATTTTTTTTGGTGGATATTTCTTCGTGATTGTGCATCCAGTTAGTTTATGTTGACATAAAGCCGTCACACGACTATTAACTTCCTTACATGCAATTATGTGTAAGAATTCAATCAGTATTATTACTTATAATATTGATTACTGATTATATACTTGGGTACCTAATCTAAGCGCGTCCTCTCGAAACCTCAGCAAGAGTAGGCAAAAACGTTTGTCTGATCTCCTCTTGTGTTTGTATACTGACCTAGTTAAGGCCATGGATGACATGCTTTGAGCTCGTGAGACTGCACCTTTACTCTCGCAACTACGAGCCGACTGCAACCTACGGTTTTAGTTTCCAATATATTGTTATAACTTTTCCCACCGCGCACAAAAAGAAAATTGAAAGGCCTCAGCGGTGATTCTATTAACATCTATAATAATACTCATTTATTAATAACACATAGTAAGTCATTACAGTCACAATTTAAGTTAGGAGTTTATATTATTAGTATTATTCTAAATTTTTAGCTCCGGTCGCCATTAATCATCAGCATATAACTAAATACCAGTATCCACATAAAGTTGTTTTCGTAGCCTTAGCCAATCTGATCGGTTAGTGTAGTGCCAATCAATCAGTGCCTAGAAAAATGGAACTCTATTAAACATCCTATATATAATCTCGGATAATCTTGACCGTCCTTGTGTACAACCCGATAGAGTGCAGAACTCGGGATCAAGGTTACAGATCCAGACGCATTGTCGCCACGTGCCAACCATTACTTATATTGGCATTGAAGTTAAAAGCAAATATTTGGCTGACAAATTCGTGGAATAAACGTGTTGAAGGTTTTGCAATTTAAAGAACTCCAGTATTTTATTAAACACAATTTAATTTACTGCGTATGTTAAGGTGTTAATGTGAGATGAAATCAACATATTGTAATCTATAGAATCTCTAAAGATGAAATGAGTTTTTATTTAAGGAGCTACCTTTTACCAAATGCTGAGCTGCCAAGTTTGTGACACAGGAGTGGAATTAATTAATGACATATGAGCGATGGTGGTTCCTTGGTGTGACCTTTGGATCTAGAAGGTTCAAATCGGTGGGGACGTATATGGGCATACAAGTCTCAGTTTTAGCACTATTGCAATAGAAAATCTTTTGTGTTTGGCCTCAATGGCGGTTTAATAAGAGTGTTTATAGTAAAATAATATAAAAATTATGCGAATAAATTTATTGTAGTTCACAAACTTTTGGTCACAATATTATTCACAAAACTCACAGGTCAAGGCAAAGTAAAAAGCTTAACCCTGCGCATATTTGATTGCAGCGACCTAATTGGCATCTAACATTGTCGGGACATGTAATTCAGTAAATAATTTCGCAGATTTGCAAGGTTAAAACAATTTTTGCCATGACCAGTCTTCAAACTAGACTAGTTAGTTAGCTAGAGAGAACATTAATTAAAAACTTTGCTTTGAACACAGGATGATGTTTTTGTGGTAACCAATGTTAAATTGTATTTACTCACCGACTGTACCCGCAACAAATCACCGGGTATAAGAGACCTTTCATCTGTTGTCGGGTGCAGTGCGGCTTTCAGAAGAATAACTGTCTATCAGTTGTTGGTTTCCTTCAATTCCGCTCTGTATTTTTCATTGGATTAAGATCAGGTGAGCATCTTGACCGTCTTGTACACTTTAACATAAAAAAAACTCTGTCTGCATCAATAAAAAGTGAACTTAATGACTCTTTAGTATAACATGAGCTATACGCTAGTACCTGCACCGTCATCGTCATTGAAAACTAATACTTTCACTTCTGATTGAATCCTAATGACTTCCACGCGGACTGAAACTTTGCAATCGACATTCTAACTGCTTACTACCTAAATCAGGTCATGGGTTACGTGGACGCCTGAAAGTGGCACCAGTGACTGAAAAATTGAGAGGAAATCGGGTAATAACCGACGTTTCAACCATTACACTGTCGAATCATCATTACAGCCCAATATGTCCACTGCTGAACAAACCTTCTTGACTTGACCAATTTGGTCAAGGTAAGTAAGTACTTCTGGGTCGGCTCCGCCTCGTATATCCTTCCACATTCACACAATGAACCTGCTTTGCTATTCTCCTTTCACGCATGCGCTCCAAGTATCCATACCATCCTAACATACCTCTTTCTACTTTTGACACTACATCTACTTTCAGACCACACTTTTCTCCAATAACAGCATTCCTAATCCTGTCACTCAATTTCAGAAGGTATAACTATCGAGAGCGTCGGTGGCTCAGTGGTGTGGACTGTCGCCTTCCTACCGGGAGGACTGAGGTTCAAATCCCGACACGTACCAATGTATTTTCGAATTTTCGAAAAATATATGTACGTTATCCGACGCTCTTACGGTGAAGGAAAACATCGTGAGGAAACTTTCATGCACGCCTGCGAAGAGATTCGAAGATTGTGTGTGAAGTCGTCCAATCCGCACTGGGCCCGCGTGGACGACTAAGGCCTAATCACCCTATACGGGTAGGCTCGTGCCCCTCGGTGGGGACGTTTAATGAGCTGATGATGATGAACTATATAAATATCTTAATATCTTCTGAACATCATATTTTCCTATAATAATAATGACCACATTAAAATTATGGGAATTAACGGTCGCTGTGAAACATTAATATATCCATTACGCTAGCCCTAATAGGGTCCATCCTCAACGGAATATTGCTCGGGTTTGCTATCAATCATTCACCGGATTTGATAAATGTGGTAACTATTACGGTAGTGGCAAACTAATTAATCAATTGGCACTTTCAAATTGTTGACAACTCAGCTTTTGTGTGTGTGTATGTGGGTATTTTAAGTGATCTTTTTGTGATTGGTTGTTGGATTGGCCTTTGATAAACAATAAAGTATCTTGATGCACAACCTCATTCAAGTGTCCGCGACAAAACTCAGTTCATCGCGTCAGTTGGGCAGAATATTTATTCATTTCACTTGTCATAATGACTTAATTACATAATATTATGCTCATGCTTTTTTGTTTTGTACTCTTTCAGTGACGCGATAAGTTCAAAGTTGAAATTTTATGAATAACTTTACGTGTAATGCAGCTCGGATTTTTTTGTTTGACGTTTCTTCATGATTGTGCATTTAGTAAGTTTCTTGTTTATATAAGTTGGATGCTTTTACGACTTCACCGACGAGCTCTGATCTCAAACATTAAAAGATGCCAGACGGACTTAAACACTTAATGCAATGAGTATGAAGACGCTAATAGCAAGCTTAGAATAAACTAAAGGTGATGATAAAAGAGCTCCACAAAATGAGGACCGAATTGCGAAGGCACTGTTTTATTATTAAGAAACAAATATATTTGCAGATACAGGGGTCTAGGCTCTGAATATGACTTTGTCCCATTCGGTGTCGAGTCCCTTGGTTCGTGGGGCCCTAGCGCTATTAGGCTTTTTAAAGAAATTTCCAAACGATTAGTCGATATCATTGGAGACCGAAGATCTGGCAGCTACCTCGGTCAAAGAATTAGTTTAGCGATTCAAAGGGGTAACGCTGCCAGTATCTTCGGAACTTTACCTAAGGGGAGTTCTTTTAATTATTTTATTTAGTTATTATATTATTTATTTAGTTATAATATTTTTTTTCCAAGAAAGCTTTCGATACCATCAAGTGCTCCAAACTTTAGTTGGTCCTCACTGAATGGGTGTACCACAACACCTAGTATACCTCATAAAACGTCTGTATGAAGATGGCACGGCTGCTGTTCGTGTTGACGGTGTTGAATTGAAAATGTATGCAGATGATTTATGTTTTGTGTCGGAATCCCCAGAAGGTCTACAAAGGCTTATGATGAGTCTTAATGAGTCATGTCGCAGGTTTGGCCTTAAAATCAGTGTGAAGAAAACCGAAGTGTTGGGTCTTAACACACTAGAAAGCGCCCCAATTGACATTAAACTCGACTATGACTCGCTTAAGCAAGTAGACAAATTCAAATACTTTGATGTTATGGTGCTGGGCAGCACCATAACATCAAAGTGTCACCTTGACGACGAAGTCAACAGCAGAATTGGAGCAGCTACTGCAGCCTTTGGCAAACTTCTTTGAAGAAGCTATATTATAATTTATGTATTTTTATAATTTGCAGATAACTTAAACTTTTAAATACGGTAATATAGGTTTAAGACAGTCAGCTTTGCATGTTAAAATTGAGAAAGAATTTTAATTGTTTGGTAGGAAAGATATACGAATACAATTAAATATTACTAGTACTGATAATTCGTTAACATTGCCCCGAATTAACAGTTTGGACTTTTTACATTGTTAGGTATTTGGTATGTACAACAATTAGCCATTTAACGTTTATGTAAAAAATGAAATATCTAATAACTTAGTACCAAGATCTGAATTAAATTATGGGGTTCTGAAAATTCTCGAAAGGATCCGACAGAAAATTAATATCTATATCTTACTTTCCAATAATTTTCCAGGCTTTGTAAAATATCTCTCCTAAATTTTATTTTTCTGTTAACTTAAGCTGAAGAAAATAAAAAAGAAAACGAACTCGCAGCTTTAGAATCTACAGTATTTAACAAGGTTCAATTTGGAAAACGTTTCTTATCAAAATGATATTGGAAAAACGGCAAAGTTTGGCCTTAGCATACCTATCGATTTATCCCCCATATAAGTACCAGGTATCCCATTCCACTTATTTACTTATAGAGATTTGAAGAGGGATAGAGAATTATGGGGCTGGGGCAAGGAGATTTTGGATACCTTACTCATTCAACGAGTCACATCGCAAAACGTAGTTTGACGCTGGTTTTTCGTAAGTCATGTTATTTCTCTATTCAAGCTTACCTTTTGATGCCAAAGCATGGCTTTCCCACAATTTCCAACTTTCATATCAAGGCATCGCTCCTTCGCGCCGGAGGTGATAGGAAGGATTATCACATTTGATGATTATTCAATTTGTACAAGCCTAACAAATCGGAAAAAACATTGCAAATTTTTTATATCATTACTAATTATACTTTCACACTTCGAGAGTAAGAACCAAATAAACTTAACTACATTTTTAAATTTTATAGGAGAGGTAAAAACATTTAAATTTTTGTCATAATGAACTTTAACGTACAAAATAAAGAGTGACTTACTCTAGTCCAAATAAAAAAGTATGTGGACATGTTCATATATTATCATAGAATAAAATTAAGAAATAAAATATATCACACATTTAAATAACTAATTTTTTTTATTTAAATTTGGCCCGGTAATGTCATTACTCAAAACAAAAGCCTAACAAATTTCGAAAAAATCCAAGCTTCAAGCCAAAATCCATCGTACTGAAAGTGCTATTTAAATAATACTTAACTTTTAATGCGATCGGTTTTCCTGCAGAATTTATGCAAAATGGCTGACTTTGCCCGGTTTGTAAGTCAGCGGGTTGCTTAACGCACCGATGCACCGCATTCAACTTTTGTTTCACGCCACGCTTCACGCGCATAAAGTCCACAAACTTTGTTCTGGCATACTATGCAACTGCCGGAGAATATTGTTCACACGTTATTGAAGTTTCCTGCAAGTGATAATTATTTATCTTAATAAAATATTTTTTCACATATTTAAGTACTGGACTGATAGGAGGTCAGGCAAAAATGCTGATTACTTTGACTTAAAAGTCTTTATAAAAAATCTTAAAGCTTCATGCACCAATATCAAAAAACATATTCATACATAAAATCTTATCATAAAAATCCAAACTCATAATTTCGATTTGATGACGTTAAGTCAAAAGGGTTTAAAGTATATATTGTATTAATCACCATCGAGTGACAAGAGTACACACTTAGTAAATCTTAATGCTTTAAACAGAAAGCTTTTTTGTTTTGAGGATCTTGGTACCTATTTGATAAATTCCAAAGACAATCTAAATATAAGATTCTACATTAAACGCCATAGTGATAAAAAATACACACTATATAAATATAATTATGATGCTATAAATATTTCTTCTTTGTTTAATGGCCTTGGTACAGCATGTGAACTTTCCCATCTGCTAAGAAATTGATTTGTATATTTACCTTGCTTTGACCGTGACTGTGGTCGATTAGACTCTGTGGCGCCATCACACTGACCTACTTGGCATAACATTTAAGGTTCATGTTACAAGGTTCCAATTTCAATGGCATTGATATCGAAATATTACTTTTTCTAAATAATGCACACATTTTGAAATTTTATTAACCACTACTGGGCTTTGGTCTTGTTCTATTTGTTCAACTAAGAGTTGCTCAAACCGCATTTACCTACGCATTACTACTACTACGCATTTATATTATACAGCTGGTTTAAGAATTTTAATACTTTGGCCTATTCAATAAGAGGTTATTTAAAAAAACTTAATTAATTTTTTTTAAATCTTCTCACTTCCGCTCGTCTGATGGTAACTGGTAGCGATTAACATCACATATTATACGTCATAAATCCCAAAACTGGGCTAAAGATAAGCTGCTACATAAATCACAATATACCAACAACAACTGATATAGTGAGACTAACTATATTGATTAATGAATCAACTCACTTCTTCAAAACTTATTTATTTATTTTATTTTATTTTATATTTGGTGTAGCGGTTGAGACGTCGGCTGCAACACCAAGGGTTCCGGGTTCGATCCCCGGGCAGTACAAACATATGTGTGCATGAACATGTCTGTTTGTAATGGTCTGGGTGTTTTCTATGTATAACATGTATGTATTTACAAAAAAAAAAATGTATATATATATTTTCCGTTGTTTAGTACCCATAATATAGGCTTAACTTGGGACTAGAGGGCGCTGTGTGAATGTCAGTGGATATTTATTATTATTATTATTTATTCAAAATCCACAGCTCTTATAAGTGTAATAAACAAAGACAAAATTATGACTTAATAACGGATTTTACATATGTTATCCAAAATAGAAAAGTGACATCAGAGGAGGATCAAAAGTCATCCACACAACACAAAGACTTCACACATTATATATCATCATCAGCTCATTAAACGTCCCCACCGAGGGGCACAAGCCTACCCGTATGGGGTGATTAGGCCTTAGTCGTCCACGCGGGCCCAGTGCGGATTGGACGACTTCACACACAACCTTCGAATCTCTTCGCAGGCTTGCATGAAGGTTTCCTCACGATGTTTTCCTTCATCGTAAGAGCGTCGGATAACGTACATATATTTTTCGAAAATACATTGGTACGTGTCGGGATTTGAACCTCAGCCCTCCCGGTAGGAAAGCGACAGTCCACACCACTGAGCCACCGACGCTCTATACATTATATATAACAATAATATATTATCAGTAGTGAATTTAAAAATTAAACATATATCTGAATACACATATGGAATTATAAATATACAACATAGTAGACACTTATAAAGAAATACGCAGGCATCAAAATAACACTAAGTAAGACATTTACCACATTTTTTTTTATAAATTATTTAAGACGCCATTACATGTTGGAATTGGTTGAAATCATTTTATCCATTTTCATTATTTACGATCACCGCACACCCTTCAGCTGAACCATTGAAGTCGGGCCAATTTCTCAGTTTGCCCGTGACATTGCAGTGTCCTAGTTTGCCAACGACTCGACGGCTCCGTTTTGTCTACAACATCCATGGTGCAAGGTTACTGTGTCAACTCATGGGTGCTTTATTGATTCGGGCACTTTTGCTTTTGACCGATGGATTTCGCTTGAAGAGTTTACTGCGATATTTTTTTTTGTCTGAATAGTATTTAATATGTGCATAATAAGAATCCACTCACTGATCATTAGATCTTTGTGTTCTGATATTCTTTTAATATCATGATTATGTAATGTACTTCGGGGAAACTAAATCGGGAAAAATTTTACACGGAAGATCAGTGTCGCGATGCTTACTAAGTACCTCGACATACAGCTGAGTGGGCACCTTTCAGTGTCATTACTGTAATGAAGACTAAGATGTATAACTTTGTATGTGTTTGGCACTGAATAAATGATTTATTATTATTATTATTGTTACAAAATTTTAATTTATAGATATTTATTTTTATTATTGCAGCCTACTCCTAAGAACTTGCCTACTAACTACGCTACTGAGCTTCATTAGTCTACGTAACTGATAAACAGATCTTAAGTATATGTGACATATCCCAGAATCTTTGTTCAAGTGAAAAATACCATGCGGCCTAGGTACTAAACGAGCAAAAAACGGTAAACTGCTCAGATATAGTTTATAATACGACGAGTTCTCGTATTTACCAAAAATTAAAACAACTGAATAATATATGGATGATATGTCGGTAGACGCTTCATAAATATAAGAGGACACTTCATAAATATAAAATAAATAAATAAATATCCACTGACATTCACACAACGCCATCTAGCCCCAAGTTAAGCGTGAAGCCTGTATTTATGGGTACTAAACAACGGATAGACATACTTATTATATTTTTTTGTAAATACATACATATTATACATAGAAAACACCCAGACCATTACAAACAGACATGTTCATGCACAATGTTTGTACTGCCCGGGGACAACTCGGAACCGGAACCCTTGGTGTTGCAGCCGACCTCTCAACGCAACACCAAATGGTCGTCTTTGAAAATATGAAAGATTTAAGATGGACTGCGTGCCAATCACCTTGTATTGCAAAAGCTTACATTGAAATTACTGGTGATTTCAAGACACTGACTATGTCTAGACTGACTGATTAATTGCTTTATCGCATTATATATAGAAGGTCACCTTTTAGACGCAGTCACCAAGAAATCATGTATAAATCTAATGTCCAAACAATGACATAAATTTTATGACAATAATATTTGTGTCCATTGATTAATGGTCAATAAAACCACTTAATTTCACCCTATGTGATGAAAATTCCCCCTTGATATGCGATTACTCTCGAGTAATGGTGGAAATAAATAAAAACGATAGACAGGGGAAGGCACTTTTATTATCATCTATATTTATCTTATGACATCTTTTGCTAAGGAAAACGAGTTTTCGGCTTATATCTTTAGCATCTTAGATAAACAATAAACTATTTTAAATATCTGTTCATCAAAATCATTGTTTAACAAAGGCTGTACTGTTTTGGGTGCTTCTTTCTCAGCAGGCCAAATCACTGAAGTGCTTTTTTCCAAGTATCAAAATTCAACACTGAAGCGCTTCCAAGTATCAAAATTAGTTTTTGTGCTTTACTTTGGTATTTAAAATGTTTTATTTATTTTATTTTTTGTATTCTTTTGAACGTTCATAAGTGCTTTTTGTAAGTCTAATTGAATAAATGGATTTTGAATCAATACTAATATTATAAAGCTGAAGAGTTTGTTTGTTTGTTTGAACGCGCTAATCTCAGGAACTACTGGTACGATTTGAAAAATTCTTTCAATGTTAGATAGCTCATTTATCGAGGAAGGCTATGGGCTATATATAATCACGCTACGAGCAATAGTAGCAGAGCAGCAATGAAGAATGTTTTCAAAATCCGGGAGGATTTTTCATACTTGGAGCTTCCTTGGAAAAATCTCACTTGTAATAATGATATAGCAATGTGCTCGTGCTTCTTCTTTGGTTTTGTACCCTTTCAGTGGCGCGTTAAAAATTTAAATGAATAATTTGAAGTTATATACAAAATCTTTAAAATATGTATGTGTAGCTTGGCTCGAACATTCTTTGGTTGACGTTTCAACGTAATTGTGCATGCTCTGATTTTTAAAATTTCGTACATAAGAATTGATAATATTCTATCACAGATTCACTGATCTTTGTTTTTGATTCCTTTTGAAAATATCATGGTCATTTTGTTATAGTCATCACCATCTTCATGGTCTGTTCCTTCATCTTGGTGTTGGAGAAGAATGCATCACTGACTTTTAAATTTTTACCTTTTTAGTTATCTCCTCATGAACTGTTTTCCGTCTTTCAGCTATAAATTTAATGCCTACCTAAATAAAAACAAACGATATTAAATTCGAAACTGAACCCTAAACACCCGTTCATTTTACGACGAGTGTGAAATTTTATGTCCCTAATCTAACCCATTAAAAGTCTTTGCAGCGTTCCTTTGTGAATTTTAAAACAAAAAAGTACTTTTAATTCGTTTATCTGCTTACGCGTAGCCATTAATAAAGCTTTGGGCTCGAGAATAACTCGATTTTGCATAATTATACAGTCTAACGGCACTCTTTATTTTCGGTTTGAGTGTTTCAGCATTAATATATCTGATTGTAATATGATATTCATTTGAACGTAGTAGATAAACCTCCATATCGTCAATTTTAATTGAATTTGTTTACGGCTATTTATGCAAAAACGTGATATCCATGAACACTGTGATATTCAGTATCAGAATATTTTTTGGTTAAATACATAGCTTTAGACAAGTGTGCTCTTATTTTGAAACGTATAATTGTATTAAGTGTCATTTTTTTTACAATGACTCACATTTTTAATAGACCACTATTCGTAGTCCTTAATGTTATAATGGATCAATATAATCAATAATCAATAGTGGACTATTAAAATGCGAGTCATTATAAAAAAATTGAGACTTAATACAATTCTCAGGCGATATCTATGTCAGTTGTTGTGCATGTATGCCCGATCGCTTTAAAATTGACAAAGTTTCATACCAACTTTTATGCCATTATAGGAGCTCTGTTGTAATAGGTGCCGTTATCATACAGGACCCTAACATTTCGACGACCCATCTGGTGTAATGGTTAACACGTCGGCGGCTGTTACACCAAGGGTTCCGGGTTCGATCCCCGGCCAGTACAAACATTTGTATGCATCAACATATTGTGTGATATATTGGTCTGGATGTTTTTTATGTACAATATGTATGTCATCATCTTCAGCTCATTAAACGTAACCATCGAGGGGCACGAGCCTACCCGTATAGGTAATATAGGCGTAAATCGTCCACGCGGGCCCAGTGCGGATTGGCCGACTTCACGCACAACCCTTGAATCTCTTCGCAGGCGTGCGCAGGTTTCCTCACGATGTTTTTCTTCGCCATACGAACGTCTCCCTCCCAATCGAATATGTAAGTATTAACAAAAAATAAGGGTATAATGGTCATACCGTTGTTTAAATGAATGATGAAAAGAGTTTATTCAGTTTAGGTCCTTAAAGAACACTTATTAATGTCAAATGAAGCTACCACTGGTTCGGGAGGTAGTTTTCCACTGAGAAGAAACCAGCAAGAAACTCAGTACTCTTTTCAAAAAATTTGTGTTTAGTACAGAATCATTAGTCAATCAAAATCTTTATATATATAAAAATTTCGTGTCACGTGTTTGTCCGCGACGGACTCGTAAACTACTACGATTTTAAATTTGATTTGCATTCCGTGTGCATATTGATCCAACTTGAAAGATAGGATAGCTTACATCTCAATTTAAAGTCACAATATTATTTTATTGCAAATTATTTGTCTATTAAAGAAAATTATTTGTCATTATTACAATTATCTGTTGACTGGGTTAAGTAAGTATTCAATAGATGGCGCTATGTTAAAAATACAAACGTAAAATACTATGAGTAATGACATGCGTTCAGAAATAATGACAAATGATTAACGTTTACGCGTGCGTTCATAAATTAAATGTTTTAAAAATTAGTTTAGCTAAAGGTAACACGATATTAATTGACTGTTAGGCGGTACGAAGTTCGCCGAGTTAGCTAGTAATTATATAAATCAAACTATAGTCTCAATTTTATTATATTAAGTATTAGTAAAAATATAATCTACAAAAGTATTATTAAGTATTAGGTACTATATAAATGGGTTTAGTACCCATACTACAGGCTTCACGCTTAACTCGGGGCTAGATGGCGCTGAGTGA
This sequence comes from Leucinodes orbonalis, assembly GCA_019425675.1. Lineage (NCBI taxonomy): Eukaryota > Metazoa > Arthropoda > Insecta > Lepidoptera > Crambidae > Leucinodes > Leucinodes orbonalis. The sequence goes on along the minus strand of PQWD01000929.1, from coordinate 267,232 downwards.
ACGTCAGTGGATATTTATTTATGAATTTGTTTATTATTTCAAAGTTCCTCCAGTGCCGCACTAATGTAAAAAATGTGAACTGAGAACTAAGGGCCGAAATATTGGTAATATTATTTAGGCGATTTAATACCTTAAATATTTAGCTTGAACAAATCCAGGATTTGTTTGGAAAAATATTGTATGACAAAAAGTGTATCTCTTACTTTTATGAATGGTCCATTTCTTACGTATTGAATTGAAAGATGTAAAGATATGAAATTTTAATATACGCTGTGACGCTGAGGAATATAATATGGTTTATGGTACTCAACTCAATCATTCCTTATACTGATTTAGGAAGTCAATGTACACTTTTATAGAGTTTGATGTAGGAAATCATAAACCAAAGTATTTAAAACTTATTGTTTGAAGTTTCAAAAATGAAGCAGACGATAAATTATGTTGCCATGTGGGAGTCCAATCCACCATCTCCGACTTTCCGGTAGACCAAGGAAAAAGTCTAATTATAATATAATGCAGTACAACAACATATATCGCTTTTTGTTATAGTGTCATTCGAATTTGCAATTAATAATGTAATTAATTTCGGAAATCTGCAATAATAATATTTGTACTGTACTAAATTATGTGTATTTTATTAAATAAAATTAATTGCGCTATCGTTAACCTTATGATTTACTAACTCAATACCCGATTTTCTGTAGGTTAAAACAAGAATGCTTAACAGCGAATTAGTTTGGTTTCAAACATAAGAAACACTAAAACTCAATTGTTTAAAAAAATACTTATACTTTTTTGCTTTGTGCTTCAAAGTATGGACACAATGGCGCGCCACTCCGCAAACGGACGTGACCCCTCTCTGTGAGCTCTGCTGAGCGACTGAAGTTTGGAGCGCTTGCGCCGTGAATATCTTAGTCCGCGCGCCCATAGTAAAAATGTATGGAGAAAAATAGGCGCAATTTCAAAAAATCGTAAAAAATAAATAAAAGATAAATCAAAAATGCGGCTCGTAAATGTAGTAGTGCAAACCTTCCTTAATTTAGTAAATATATTTTTCAACTGTTTAAGGTTGTTAAACGTCGTCATTCTGTTAAACGCCGACATGCCTTTTTTACGTTTTCGTCATAGTTTAGAGCTAAATATTTCAGAAATTACTAATAAATTTAAAAAAATTCAAGCCGAGTAGCTGTAGAGGCTTTCATGGTCATAATATTACATTGTATAAGTATTTTTCGTTCTATCGTTAAAACAGTAACAGCCTTTTTGGTGATTTTTCGATTATGCGCTCTTAAATGACAATAACATATAATGTGAACGTGCGGTCAGTACGCTCACTTGATAGTAAGTGATACGCCTGACGATTACAAATTCAGTACACAAGGAAACAATGATAGTGGGGAGTCATTATTTTCCCTCAACACTGCCCCGCGCCCGTCACCCGAGACGACAGATGTTAGGTCTCTTGTACCCGGTAAACTAACTAGCTACATAACAGTGCCCTCATTACGAAACACAGTATTGCATAACACTTCTGTTTTACGAGACGATCTACTACCTATGCAAATAAGTATTAGTATATAGTCGACGGCCTTAGACATGAGTCAAAAGCCGTCGGTGATGGTTTTCCTGACCTATTTTAATTATCTCTTAAGTTTTTTTCTTTTACATGTATAACATCACGTGTTGTATTACAACAGCATTGCTTTAGATTTATTTCATGAATTTGATTGAACATAAATGAGCAAGCTATATTCTAACAAACTCGAAAATGACTACCGTGTTCGACGAAAATTATTTTCATAGTAAAGTTTCATAGGAATTGCTTGGAACACCTGCGACCACTTTCGTTTCAGCGCGAGAACAAATAAATTTCGCTTTACTAACTTATAACAATAGGTTATAGGTATTTTCTTATATAAAAGAAGTCAAAATATTTTAACTAAGTATATTTTTACCACATGATTTTGTTAGATTAAGTTCGAAGGATTTATTCAGCTAATTATAGATACCATGTGATTCGAAGTTATTATTTTATGTTACGAAGTGTACAGGGCAGTCAGGACCTGATGGTAATTGATACATCTGACCATGATAGAGCGGCATTGATTGAGACCAACAACTGATGAACAGTAATTATTCTCCATCAATGCCGTTTTGCGCCCCACACCCGAGACAGCAAATGTTAGGTCTCATATACCCTGAAAATTTACTAGTAATAGTGCCCTTATCCTGACACACAGAAATACAAAAACACTTATATTTCACGGAACGATATCTGTCACTGCAGTGGTACTAACTTACACGACTCAGTACCGAGTCTACCATCTAGCAGGTCTCTCGTAAAAAAACTTCCAAACTGCTGCCATTTAAAAGCTTTTTAGCTACTGGTTCTTAGCAAAAAACTAGTATTTTACCTAGCCATTGCAATTTTCATAAGCTATTCCTTAACTGTGATAGTCATGAGATGTAACAAGTTGATTGATTTTCAACCAAATGCACTTTTAAAGTTCGTTCTTTGGTATTATGATAGTTTTAAATGTCTTTTTCCAGGAAAATGGTATTTAGCATATTTAACATAAGTGAGACAAGCAGGATATATGGAATATTTTATTTAAATTTCAATATTACAAAAATTAAATACATTATTTTTACCCTAAAAACATTCAAGTAAAATAGTATTTTGTTGTAATACTGCCAACATTGCTATTTAAAATAAAATGGCGACGCCAAATTCTTTCATAAATTGCCAACTGCCTTCGCCAAACGTAATAAAATACAGTGGAAACGAGAAAAGCAATTTTAAAATTCGAAACTGGGTAAACGTTGAGTTTCAGATATTTTCGGTTTTACATAAGAAAACGATTGATATTTTGCAGCAACACATGATTATTATTATTACGGTAGTAAATAATTTGCTTCAAATAGATGAACGTTGAATGTCGAAGTGGTAGCTGAGAATTAAGCTGACAGTTGCGCAAGTAAAGCAACTACCGCAATGGCCAGTAATTGGATGGGTTGTCGAATAATATAATTCCCATTTGGTGTAGCGGTTGAGACGTCGGTTGCTACACTAAGGGTTTCGGGTTCGATCCCCGGGCACTACAAACATTTGTGTGCATGAACATGTCTGTTTGTAATGGTCTGGGTGTTTTCTACGTATAATATGTATGTTTTTACATAAAAAAAGTATATAAGTATTTATATGAGTAGTATCCGTTGTTTAGAACCCATAATACAGGCTTCACGCTTAACTTGGGGCTAGATGGCGCTGTGTGAATGTCAGTGGATATTTATTTATTATTATTTATTTATAATTAAGTTTTTCCGTGCTCAGGAAGGTACTAGAAGCCATTGATCCCGGCTACTTCCTTATCTTGGTAGGATGGTAAAGGCCCAGATTGTTGGAGTAGGAGCCCTTTATAAATCATACGCGCTTGATGATGAGCCCATTGCTGATATTAGAGCTTACACCACGATAGTCAAGGGTTTGTTACAACCTTACCAAGGATATTAACATGTCCCTGGTTCTCTTTTCCTCTAAAACTTATGTACTATGCCGATAGTTAGTAACTTATCATTAGATATTACTTAAGGTGACTCGTTATCTTGAGACAAACAAACCTGTACAAATAACATACAAGTTTTGAATTTTAACTCGATACTGAGTCTTCTAGGTAGGTACGACCGCAGTGCCAGATATCGTCTCGTTAAGTAAGAGTGCTATGCACTTTTGTGTTTCGGGATAAGTACACTGTAGCTAGTGAAATTACCGGGTATAAGAGACTTAACAACTGTTGTCTCTGGTGACGGTCGCAGTCGAAGCGAGAGTCGAATCAGGGCGTTCGTCTCTTGCATTACACTTGGTCCATTAGATGGATGGAAATCACATGTCCACCGGACGACGACGGTCGATTACGATTGCTGATCCCGTCAAGTCCTTACCGGTGGAGGAGGGTGATCAGTGGGGTTTTTTTAGTGGGTAGAGGAAGCGCTGTTGGTCAGTCCCACACAACGTACGACCCCAGAGAACGTACGGCGTGCATGACGCATTTTGTACCCACCGTATAAAAAAATGGTGACGGGCCCAGTGCGGCTATTCAGCTCCTTCAATGCCGCTCCGTCATGGTCAGGCGTAATATTTACCATCAGGCGGGCGTCCTGGCCGCCCTGTTCACTTCGTAACATAAGAAAAAATTTTTTTTGTAAAAAGTATGTAAAGTACGGTACACATATCTATTGCATAAACGTTTTAAAATCAAAATAATTTATTTGTTTGTCCGTTTGTTAATTCCAGTATCGGGATCGCCTAGACCGATTTTGACGGGACTGTGAAGTGGTGACAATTCAAGGCTGAATTGTAAAGAGGAACTAAGGCTTAGGTTGTTTATGTATTTTCTTACAACTGTTTATTTTGTACACAAATAAAGTTGCAGACATTACATATTACTCAGAAATGATTAAGGTCAACAGTAGCGACGCCGTCGCAAAAGAATTCACATGGATTGCGTATTCAACTTTTTGTTTACAAACTTCCCTTGTGTTTTCCTAAGATAAAACGGATCACGTACTGAAAATAAATTAAGCAACTTTACGAGTTCTGAAGATGTTTTTTTGCTGAGGCAAGAAAGAAAAAGCTCGCAATTGATTAAGTAGTTCGGAAATTATAGTTAAAGCAAAAGTAGCCTTTGTTTAGGGAACTTGTCTCAACTTTAGTTCGCATAGAATAAGGTATTACTGATGATAATTATAGACCCAGGAAAATACAATAAAATAAAAAATATGAATATACTTGTGTATATATATACGCGTATTTTTTTTTCATATACTAAAGTTACCGACATAGCCCGCCGGATCGGTAAGTTAAAGTGGCAGTGGGCTAGTCCGTCTTTCGCAGAACCGTTGGCCGTTGAAGCAGACGAGTTCTAGAGTGGAGACCGCGTCTTGGCAAGCGTAGCGTAGGATGCCCCGACCGAGGGACCGACGACTCGCGAAAGGTGGCTGATGGAGGCTGCATGAGAAAAGCGGAGGACTGGGATTTCTGGCGCAAAATGGGGGAGACCTATGTCAACCCCATTTTGCAACATTGTCCTACATTGGAATGAGATAGGTTTAAGAGACACACTGTGTGTTCTAAGGTCCACTTGTGCACAAATATCATTTTTCCATAAAAAAGGAAAACAGACGAGGATGCGGTTCATTTATAAAAAGTGTCACCGACTGCCCATAATAATTTAGAACTGAGGTCACAGCGTTATCCCTGAAAATGAGAACACTGTTTATATTAATGCCAAGTCATATATTAAGGGGGGGTTAGAAGGAGACTAAAAGCTCTGCTGCGTGTATATCTCCATGTATAAACATGCCAATCCGTTGTTCCGTATCGTGGTTAAAGACAGAAAAACATAAACCTGATGGAAAGTGATCATCTCTGCCCATGAACAACGGAGACACCAGAAGTGTCACCGGTGCGTTGCTTGCCTTTTAGGAAGGAATACGCTCTTTTCTTGAAGGTTCCAATGTCATATTTTCCAGGGAATACTGCTGCTGGGAGGGCGTTCCATAAAAGCAGTGTGCGTGGAAAAAAGTTCCGCATAAATTCGAACGGTTGTGGAACGCCAACCATCAAGATGATGAGGATGAAATTTCATCTTATGGCGGGTTGTCCGATGATGGAATGCAGCAGCAGGTATAAGATCGAACAATTCTTATACCTTCAAATCTAGACGAGTTAGTACCGAGTCTGTCACTTAGTACAAATAATAACATTATGGATATCACATCAAAATAATCAACCCATTTTGTACAAAATTATGATACTACTATGGAGCAAACTTCACCCAATAACCCAATGGTTACCACCACGCCGGCCTAATGCAGATCGGTGTTAACGACACCCATACTAAGTCAGCTCGAACCAACGGCTCACCGTACCTTCCGAAGTTAGGTAGAACTCAAGACAACATTTTTCGGCCACCCATCCAATGATGTCCGTTACGACAGTTGCTTGACTCGATCGTAAACAAAACACGCTGGCATACGACATGATCTTGCAACAAACACTAGGTAGTGTTCATTGAAACCAAGTAATAATAATGATTAATCTAGCTTTAATTAATTATATGCAACCATATTCCGTCATAATTATGGTGACAAGTTACACAGAGTTCCATTATCCACACTCAAATTGAATGTTATTCTCTAATGGCCGTTTTATCTTAATATATGTGTTATTAAAGGGATACATAAATAGAACTATATACAAATACAATAAATAATATATCGTAATATATAATTTATATATCAAAGTTATTGCCTGGTAGAAATTGCCATGTGCAATAAGGCCTTTGGTTTTTTTTTTGTGTATTTTAGTGTACAAAAAAAATTAAATAATAAATCGTCGCAACGGTCGAGACGTCGGCTGCTACACCAAGGGTTCCGGGTTCGATCCCCGGGCAGTACAAATATTTCAGTGCATGAACATGTCTGCTTGTAATGGTCTGGGTGTTTTCCATGTAAATTATGTACGTATTTACAAAAAATTACATAAGTATGTTTCCGTACGTTAAGTATCCGTTGTTTAGTACCTATAATACACGCTTCACGCTTCCTTGGCGCTAGATGGCGCTGTGTGAATGTCAGTGGATATTTATTTATTAATATCGGGAAGTAACAGTCCACTAATAAATCACAGACGCTCTGATACATATTGTATACATATTCTACTACTATTGCGAGTATAATTCACTGAAAAAGAATGTTAATTAAATTTTAAGCAGTATGATACGGTTCACAATCTTTCGATAGTTTACAACCTTGCTATTTAGATTGAAATCTGACGGTATATACAATTTTACAATGACATATATACAATTTTACAATGACATATACATTAAGTACATTACGTAAGTGAATTAATTTACATTAATTATTTTAATTCAAATTTAGTACGTATATACATATACATTTAGTAAGTGTAACGGTTTGAAGCGATTGCGTCCTTGAGCTCGTGCAGGAAATATGTTTACTTGGCCCAAACTATCTAAATTGGCCGGTATAACTTGAAGTTGGTAGAAGGATTCAATTGGACTGCGCAGTATTCAGCAAATTACGTCAAAGTAGCAATGCAATTCGCCCTTCCCATTTCAACATACGCAGCCGAGATACATGTCGCAGTCATCTGGTTAAATTAGCCATCTAATTGAACGCCTAGGCCGTTCGTTGAATTAAATGACTAGAGAATAACTAGCCATGTCATTGACCGCAAAGTTTAACCAGAACGTTGTTTAGTCATTCAATTACTCTTATTTTGTATGAAAGTTTAATAATTTATTAGATATTTTTCTTGAATCACTCAACTGTATGCTAGGTCGATGCCTAGGCATACAGTTGGATTGGATGCCATTGCTTAACGAACGACCAAGACATGTAGTTGGATAGCTGCGTCATAAAGATGGTCTTTCACTGCAATAAAATGCAAACAATTCACCATCCGAAGGGGCATTGTGCTGGTTACGTATGTCTCAGAATCAATGCCCGTTGGAGCAGATAACTTCTGAATAGAAACCGGGTTCGATAAACCTGTAAATTGCGAAAGGATAAGTGTAGCTGGTACAAGTTGGATGAAAATAGAAAATGCGCATGCGACCTGCCTGGATAAGCACAAGAATGTCACCATTACAGCCATGTAACATCCACTGCTGACATAGGCCTCCTCAAAGATCTCCAACTACCTCTGTCGGAGGCTATTTGCATCTAATGACCTCCCAGAATCCTTCTCAAGTCGCCTACCCATCTCGTGGGTACGCTAGGCTTGCCGTAACGAGGTCTCCACTAACACACAACAAGGACTTAACATATTTATAAAATACGAGTATCTTGCATATCTTTTTTCAGGCAGTTGACATTCGTCTGCTACCTGCCATCAACAAATTTCAAAAATTATTTTGATATTAAATCCAAAAACTAAGTAGGTAATTTTCAAATCGAACTTAATTAAGCAACTTTACGAGTTGTGTAGATGTTTTTTGCCGAGGCAAAAAGAAAGTAAAAGCTCGCAATTGATTAAGTAGTTCAGAAATTAGAGTTAAGAGGGAAAAAGTAGGTTTTGATTAGGGAACTCTCAACTTCAGTTCGCATATAATAAGATAGTATTACTGATGATAATTATAGATCCAGGAAAATACAATAAAATAAAAAAATATTTTGATATAAATTCAAAAACTAAGTAGGTAATTTTCAAATCGAACTCAGCATAGAAACAAAATGAATACCCATTTATTTCACAAACCCAAACTTGTACAATACGGTTGGTTATAATTCACAAACTTGAAATTTAAGTCGGAAACTTCCCTAGAAATTAGTGAGTAACTAATTAAATGCAAAACCCTAGAACGGTAGTCTTGAGAGCGGATGGAGTTTCAGTTCATTATTTTCGATTCATTACGTATATTTTGAGATACACTAATAAAATATTGGGTTTCGGCGATTCGTTAAAACTATTACAAAGCGTGAATTTTTGACTAAATTCGTGAATTATTGTTTAAAATATGTCAATTTTGTATCAATAGATTTTCCTGATATTTGGGGGATGTATTATATTTATTCGTATCGCGAAAAGTTTTTAATTTTAAAAAATGACATTGCTTAGATTTCTCCACGTATATTTAGCATATGTGGTATTTATATCATATATTTTAAAACCGATAAACCAATGAACATGCAAACATCTAAAGAAAATAGTAACAAATACAGTCGTTACTTTTTATCACACACAGTCGATTAATTTTATCCGTAAATTAACTTTTCAAACTGTGAATAGCAGAAGCTTTAGAGAAAAAAATGCGTGTATCAATGCATAATATTACGTCTCATAAAAATAAGGTAAAAAAATTAAGCACAAAGTAAAATGAGATACAGAGAGGCCACCAATAAAAATATAGTAATGCCTGAATAGAAATGCTCTGCAATGCAAACACAGCTGCATCACCAGTTCATTAAACATCCCCACCGAGGGGCACGAGCCTACCCGTATAGGGCGATTAGGCCTTTGTCGTCCACGCGGACCCTGTACAGATTGGCCGACATCACGCACAACCTTTAAATCTCTTCGCAGGCATGCGCAGGATTCCTCAAGACGTTTTTCTTCCGCTGTCACCGTTCACCGCTTTCCGAACCGAAAAATTACCTACGGAGTTTTACCTCAAATGATCTTAATTTCAAATGATTCCAACCAGCACTGGGCGTGCGTGGACGACTAAGGCCTAATCACCCTATACGGGTAAGCTCGTGCCCCTCGGTGGGGACGTTTAGTGAGCTGATGATGATCTCAATCTCTCGTTGAAAAACAACGAACTTTTAGAAAAGATGCTTAACTCATGCCAAACAATCTGTTGCGCAAGCGCCTACACAAATAATGTAAACAATAAAAACCCCAAACTTTCCCCAAAGGGCAAACAAACAGAATCGTAATCAAACGATTCATTTGCAGTTAACTTTAACCGAGTTAAGCTTGCCCGCGCTAAACAGACAGGGACGGAAAGGTATTGATTGTAAGCGCGCGTACGTTATCTCTACATTTTGGTTGGAGAGCTAGAAACTTTCTAGAACAGAACTACGAGCGAAATTATTAAAATCTTATTATTTAATAATATGATAAAACGTATCTTTTATATGTTTATAAGGCGCGGGTTTGAATTTTCGGTGCAAAAGTTGTTTAATGGTCTAAGAATAACACAAATGGTGCCATATCCAAAATGTATTTCAGTTTGAAGGTTTTAACCACGTAAGGCCACACACTAGTTCAATTCGTTTCAGAAGGTCACTGTATCAATTTCTTTAACGTGAGCCATGTGACATATTTTTATTATTATTTTGTTGTAATTATATTTTTTACGTCATTATTGTACGGAGTAGTCAGTGCGCTTACCTAATGGTAAACGCTACGCCTAAACATGACAGAATACGCAGTGTCGAAGGAAATCAATACAGTATAAGTCATTATTTTTGTCAACACTGCCCTGCGCCCGTTACTCGAGACGACACATGTTAGGTCTCTCATACCCGGCTATATAAACCTTAAATTTTTGTGTCATAGAACTGTATCGAGATAGTCTTTTTTATAAAATAATGCCTTATCTATGCTTCCACAACACTACACTTGTTGTTTTGTAATTTAAAGTTTGCGGAAGGCGGTTATTGCGCACCATTGCGCGTTTACCGCACAAGCTCGCCACGAAGGCCCCTAGCCTTTACATATTGTATAATTTAGAGCTTAGACCGGTAGTTGGACTATATATAATGGAAAAGTTACGGATCCTGTACATTTATGTTTATATTTGAAAGCTGTTGCCCACAGTAAAACATTACCTAAAATCGCCTCGTTATGTAACGTTTAAGTGCGAAGGCCGCGTGACGAATGCTGTGTGCCTCACCAATTTTTGGAAAAGAAACCAATTTTGAAAAATATGGTTATTAAAATATTACAAACAGACATTCCAATTTTGTTCATATGTGTAAATGAAATAATATGAACTGCTTCCGTAGTCCTATGATTTGGGTTTTTAACTCCACTAATTGACTTGACAATACGACCTACTAAGTGTTAGACTCGATACTGAGTCGTCTAGGTAGGTACCACCGCAGTGCCAGATATCGTTCCGTGGATTAGGTATGTTACTGTAACTTATTATATTACCGGCTATAAGAGACTTAACATCTTAAGTCTCGGGTGACGGGCGCAGTGCGGCATTGATGGAGGATTACAACTTTACCGCCATCTCTTCAAATATTATTAAAATAATATTGCTTCGCACTTTCTGGTACAAAAATGCTAACGTGTTATGGGTATACTGTTTTAACACAAAGCGGCAACCCCCTTGATTTAAGCAATACAATCCACTGTGAAAGTCAAAAACAACGATCATTTGATTGCAGAGCTACCATGGCTCATCATAATAATATTAAATTAATTGCTCATCTTATTAATTATATTTATTTACAGTAACCAATATTGATTCAATATATTGTCAACATTTAAATTGATTGACAATTAAAAACATAAATACTGAAACGCAATATTACCATTCGCAAACAAATCTGCGTGCCCAAAATCAACGTTAACATGTTTGTACATCATTATATTTGATTGTTTGTTGTTTTAAACGTACACTGGAGCTTTGAGTAAACCTCATTACGAATTTACGAAGACAACGACACAGATGCGGTATTTTAAATGTATTCACCATAAAATGGGGGAAGTAGCGTTATTGCAATTTAGGCGTTCATTTCATTTCGTTTTTTTTTCATAAGGTTCAGGTTGCAGCATCTTGAAGGTTATTCAAAAACAATGTCATCATCATATTTTTTGCAGACCAATATTTATCTGGAAGACCAACAGCTTCAAAACAGTTCGTCATCATCACTTCATTAAACGTCCCCACCGAGGGGCACGAGCCTACCCGTATAGGGTGATTAGGCCTTAGTCATCCACGCGGGCCCAGTGCGGATTGGCCGACTTCACTCATAACCTTTGAACCTCTTCGCAGGCGTGCATGAAGGTTTCCTCACGATATTTTTCCTTCACCGTAAGAGCGTCGGGTAACGTACATATATTTTCGAAAATTCGAAAACACATTGGTACGTGTCGGGATTTGAACCTCAGCCCTCCCGGTAGGATGGCGACAGTCCACACCATTGAGCCACCGACGCTCAAAACGGGTAAAAGATCACAATAAAAACACTGAGCCAATTACAAGTCTGTACTTATAGTATTACAAGGAAATTGATTACGACAACAACAAATCAAATAAACATATACGTTCAGTATATATACATTTCTTTTCTTTTGTACCTTTTTAATTACAAAATTGTTAATTCTATGTATATTATTTTATGTATACTAGTCTGCTGTTTGTAATATTTTTTCTTTTTTGTTGTGTTTGCCGATAAATGTTTTTCTTTCTTAATTCTTCAGTTCAAATACATCGGCTTTCTAACACCAGGGGGGTTACCGCCATATCTTAAAACAGTGTAACAATAATATAACATCGTCTTTTCTGGTACAAAAATGCTGCCGTACCATTATATATGAGAGCGTCGGTGGCTCAGTGGTGTGGACTGTCACCTTCCTACCGGGAGGGCTGAGGTTCAAATCCCGACACGTACCAATGTATTTTCGAATTTTTGAAAATATATGTACGTTATCCGACGCTCTTACGGTGAAGGAAAACATCGTGAGGAAACCTTCATGCACGCCTGCGAAGAGATTCGAAGGTTGTGTGTGAAGTCGTCTAACACGCACTGGGCCCGCGTGGACGACTAAGGCCTAATCACCCTATACGGGTAGGCTCGTGCCCCTCGGTGGGGACGTCTAATGAGCTGATGATGATGATGATCATTATAACAATACTGTTTTAAGAGGTTGTGGTAACCTCCCAGGTCATCAGTTCATTCGGTTGAGGATTACATCCAGTCTAAATATATCTATCCAAGTAAACATATTTGACCAACGCTACATTGTAAAGTGTGATTCAGTTTGAAACTGAATAAATTATAACGGAAACTCAACGACAGTCACTTTGTCGGGGCTCGTGGAACCATTATCCCGGCCATAAACACAATGTCATACGAAGTAACACAACGTTATGGTGGAAAGTTTGGGAACTAGTTCAGTTATTACACAACTAGACGACAGAAATTTTTGAATGTATTGTCAGTGTGCTGTATAGTATAAGTTTGACAAATGTAATTTCGCAGTCCATTGCTGGATATCATCATCAGCTCATTTATAAATCCCGACCGAGGGGCACGAGCCTACCTGTAAAGACTGTAATAGGCTTCAATCGTCCACGCTGGCCCAGTGTGGATTGGCCGACTTCATGCACAACATTTGAATTTCTTCGTAGGTGCGCAGGTTTCGTCACGATGTTTTCTATCACTGAAAGAGCGTTGGATTAAGCTTTATATAATTCCAATAAATCGAAAAGACATTAGTACGCAACGGGTGCAGGTTCAAACCTACACACTCCAAATGGGAAGGGAACAATCCACACCAATGAGCCACCGACACATAACACTGGAGGTAAGTCTTACCCATTTTGCACTACATATCATTGTCATACACCCTTTAGTGCACAAGTTTACGCATGAAATAAGTATCTACGGTCTTCTTTTAACATTCTGTTTTCAAAAAACCGGTGATGAACAAACTGAACATTTCTATCCTTTATTTTTCACATTATCATTAAGAAACTTTCAGTTGCAAACCGCTAGCTCGAGCTGAATAATTCATTAATGCATTCGTTCTGAACTTTAGTGCATCGTTTCACTAGAAAACTAACTGAAAATGTTCACAAACAATAACAGTAATTTGTTTTAATAAATGTTCCTCAGTAGGTAAATAAATTTTCACTGACATTCACACACATATAGCCCCACGTTAAACGGGTATTAAACAACAAATAAATGATAATGATTAAAAACAGAAATGGCGATTGCTATCACTACGCTATCACCACGTACAGTAAGTAACTGAATATTACATAATTCTAAAAATATACAAAATAAAAAATAAAGTCTCTTTCAAAATAATCTTTTTTCCTTAATTAACTGAATAACAATATTTGACATTCATTCGTCGAATTTTCGACTGAAATATATAAAAAAATAATTTATTATGTATATATATATAAATAATTTATTATTTGTAGTCTCTGTTAGGAGTTCCGGTTCATAGACCGGTCCTTTGAAGCTTGCGTGGGGATATAGGTCCAACACGTAGAAGCTTTGTGAGACAAAATAATGAGTTGTGATGTGTTATTTAAAGTTAATTCAAATATAATCTAAATAAAATTACAATCGCAAAACTACCTAGTATGAATATGATACATATATGAAAATTATATTTCTGCACATAAATACATTTAATTAACATCGACATGATGAATTAATAAATATTGGAATAATAACAATATAAATGTCAGATCAGTCTAGACCACAGATTTCCCAATACAGGAGATGGGGCAAGCCGCGTTTTTAAGTGCGACAAATGTAAGCTCAACGAGCATACACTGGCTGCCAGTTTACGCTCTGTGAGACGAGTCAAGACGCACGAATATTAGAAGAAATTACCGTTTTTTCCCAAAATGCCATCCTGTGCAATTGTAACATGCCATCATCGCAATGAATCAGTAAATTTACCAAGAAATATAATAACTTTTCACAGCTAAGAACCGAAAAGAAATTGCGACACTGGGACTGCCTATAAACTTGGCGGCTTGTCCAGTCTAATTGTATATTCGGATGTCTGTGGTCTAGACCTTAATATAATTGTTTTGATAATATGAGCCCAAGGTGACTCCTCGTCTCTTCTACTGACCGTGCCCTACAGGGTCCATAAATGTACTTACCTATATTATTTTAACAACTATGTTACTTAAGGAGTGCAATAAAGATATGAATATGAATAAGGAGACTTTTGCAGCTATATGTAGCTGTGTGTGTTTGTCTGTATAACTATACTATTTATTTTAATGTCTCATATATATTATTTCAATCTCTTGCTGACACTATGTAGATATTGTCAAGATTTAAAACTTCCTCGCTGAAAAGAAAAAACAATAATTAAAAAGAAAATCTTCGCTTGCAGACTTATCAATGATACAATATACATTCACTATTTGCTTTTATTTGACACCTTCACCATTAGACATATAGATCAAACTGGCTTGTGTCTTATTTCATTTAGCTTTTAGATTAATATACTTACAAAGCAGACTTTAAAACAAGTAGTCTAAGACTTATTTTTCCTTAAATATTTTTCAGTCAGAGAAATGGGTTTCCAAAGACCTAAAGTCAACACTCATTTGATTCAGTAGTGAAAACGTGTTTTATAAGGGATTGTTTTATTAGAACTGAGAGTATTTTGATAATGAGAGTGATCGATGCCGACTCGTCTTCAGGAAGGCTTTGTTGGTTATTTTTCTGTTGACGACCCATTTGGTATAATTATTGAGATATGACATCGGCTATTACACCAAGGGTTTCGGATTCGATTCCCGGGCAGTATAATCATTCGTGTGCATGAACATGTCTGTTTATAATGTTCTGGGTGTTTTCTACGTATAATATGTATATATCTACAAAAAGAAATGTACATAACCACTAAGTTTGTTTATCAGTTGTATAGTACCTTTGCATAAAATGGGGCTAGATGGCGCTGTGTGAACGACAGTGGATATTTATTTATATTTTTATTTATGTATTTGTTTTTAACCTGTATTAATAATGCTTCTTTTTTATTATGCCCACACATCCGACTCCTTACCAGATGTTTGGATGACCTGGTTAAGGTGGCGGGTAGCAGATGGATGTCTAGGGATCGGTCCGCGTGGAAATCATTAGGGGAGGTCTTCGTTCAGCAGTGAACATATCAGGCAGTAATAATGATGATGATTATAAACATAAAGCGAATGTGTAAAAAACATTAACCCATTGACTGCATTACACTTTGATACCTCACATGGGAGGGGGGGGGGGGGTGTCAGTTCAATAATAATAAATAATAAACTAACTAGATGCACAATCTCACTCAAAAACTGAAGCCTGCCCATTGCGTCAGTTGGGCAGGAATTTCATTCATAATCACGTCACTCGCTACATGTCATAATGACAGTAGTGCTCGTGCTTTTGATATTATACTCTTTCTACGACGCGTTTAGGTCAAAATTTAAACGAGTTATTTTGCGTTCTAAATATATTAATAACTATACTTATGTGTCATTCGGCTCAGACATTAATTGGTAGACGTTTCTTCGTGATTGTGCATCCAGTAAGTTTCCTATTCAACCTATCGCAGTCCACTGCTGGACATAGGTCTCCCCCATTGCGCGCCAGATATCCCGGTCCTCCGCTTTCCTCATCCAGCCTCCATAGCGACCTTTCGCAAGTCGTCGGTCCATCGGGCCGGAGGGCGTCCTACGCTACGCTTGCCGCGACGCGGTCTCCACTCCAGAACTCGTCTGCTCCAACGGCCATCGGTTCTGCGACATACGTGACCAGCCCACTGCCACTGTTAAGTTGTTAAGTTTATTGTTGACATCACAGTCATCCGAATATACAATTAGACTGGACAAGCCGCCAAGTTTATAGGCAGTCCCAGTGTCGCAATTTCATTTCGGTTCTTACCTGTGAAAAGTTATTATATTTCTTGGTAAATTTACTGATTCCTTGCGATGATGGCATGTTACAATTGCACAGGATGGTATTTTGGGATAAAACGGTAATTTCTTCTCATATTCATGCGTCTTGACTCGTCTCACAGAGCGTAAACTGGTAGCCAGTGTATGCTCGTTGAGCTTACATTTGTCGCACTTAAAAACGCGGCTTGCCCTATCTCCTGTATTGGGAAATCTGTGGTTGACATAATATAATCCGGTTACTATATAGTTTATATAAATAAAGCTGAGACATTAATTTTAGTCGAGTTGCTGATTTTTTGTTCAGGCTGTCTGTTAAGGATTTTGCAGACTTTTTATTTTACAAAACCCTCAGAATAGACTCGTTGCAAATGCACGTTTATTTCATCATTCAACTTTGTAGATGTCTAGCAAATTGTGACAGCTATTCAACGTATGATAAGGGTTAAGATTGTACTAGAATTATTCTAATACTCAGACCATTGGCTTAGGTTTGAGATACGATAAATCTGTTTGAGTCTTGGATGTGTTTGTGCTGGCATTCAAGTTCAGTTAACATAATGTGTACAAACTTGATGAATGTCTAATTAACTGAGTATTAAGATTAGTAGCTGTTGAAATAATATAAAAAGTTATTTGAAAAGTTACTAGATAGTTGAAGCTAAAACCTATGTAAATAGGCAAATTTAGTGCCATCATGTTTCAAAAGTTGTACTGTTTTTATTGAGCTTAGTAATTTTTTTAGATGTTTTTAAGTCACAAAAAAAAACAATGTTGGCCGCAGAAGGCCGCAACGTCATCTGATAATATTGGATTAATATCGACTTCGAAGCGAATTATATTGATAACTTCCTCTTGATTTCCTTGGATTTTAAAGGAAATGTTAAAAATATATTTGTAATTCCAAAGGTACAAAATTTCAAACAAAATCTGTTTTTGATAAACAAGAAAACTTCGACTTAGAACTACGAGTATATGCCAAAATTGACGACCATTTTTAGAACAACCTATAACTTACACAATACATGTGTCTACAATATAAAAAAACCCTTTTTCCCTTATAATTTAGATTTCATAAGCCCTAGAAGCTTCCAGATCAATTTTCCCCAACGACAAACCCGTTACACAACCATTTCTAGGCTGTGCAACTTCGCAAAAACGTCATCTTCACCCGAGCAATATTTCCTTCCAATTTATAACAAAAGTCCACACACATTTTTCACACCACATCTGCTTCGGAAAGGTCTAGAAGGCTGGTAACAGATGGTCAGCATTCATCATCCGATGAGGGTGTAATGAAAGTGCTACGTCATCTATCCGTACATAATGGTAGGGCTTTTGCATAGATTCATATGAATTTGTTTTTGCACGTGATGGTTTTGGCTTAAAATAGCTTTGTATTTTTTTTAAAAGGCCGGCAACGCATTTCTTTGCCCTCTGGTATTGCAAGTGTACATGGCGGCGTCATTTACCATCAGATGAGCCGTCTGCTCGTGTGCCCGCTTTAATATAAGGATAAAGTACAAAGTAGACTTAGATGATTTATAAAAGCAACTGTACTTGAGGAGTCGAGAGAATACCAAAACTTGGCTTCAAAATGAAATCTGCTCTGGTCCCCAAAGGGCTGATCGGATGTTTAAGGCTCCTGTGGACACTTTTTTTGGGGCCAAGGGTACGAAAGTGGACAAAACCAGTTATTTGGGATGTACATAACATTAAGGGTAAAAACCCCCGTACAATTTCAAACACTCAATTTCTCACACATTAAGATGTCTGTTTGTATTGGTCTCCGTGTTTCTATGTAAAATATTTAAGTATTTACAATGGAACGGTCAGTTTGTACACCTATGGTAAGTGATACATCTGACCAGGTAGTTAGTAATTATTTACCACCAACATTGCTCTGTGCTCGTCACCCGAAACGACAGATATTTATTCTCTTATACTTGAAAATTATACAAACTACATTGTCCTCATCCCGTAATATAGAAGTTCAAAACAATTATATTTTATGGAACGATTACTAGCACTGAGGTAGTATCTATCTGAACAACTAAGTATCGAGTAGACGACATAGTATTTCATAGTCACAGTCAGTTATTTTAAGTTTTAATTTGGTGAGCTAGTGGTAACTTTGGCTTTATTCATCATCATCAGCTCATTGAACGTCCCCACCGAGGGGCACGAGCCTACCCGTGTAGTCCCCTTAGTCGTCGACGCGGGCCCCAGTGCCGATGGACGACTTTACGCACAACCTTTGAATTTCTTCCCAGGCGTGCATGACGGTTTCCTCACGATGTTTTCCTTCACCGTAAGAGCGTCGGATAACGTACATATATTTTCGAAAATTTGAAAACACATTGGTACGTGTCGGGATTTGAACCACAGCCCTTCCGGTAGGAAGGCGCCAGTCAACATCATTGAGCCGCCGACGCTCTTATTCAAGCCTTAAATGGGCGTTTCAAAGCGCTAGCAAACACGGCTTGAAGAATTTTGTATTCTCGTTTATAAAGGAAGCTAGCTTATAGCAAAAGGTTAATAGTCACAAAATATGCATGCTTTGGTGAATTTAATCTGGTAGCAAATAACAACAAACTTACTTTACCTTGAAAGTACTTTTGTTTCAATTGAAGTATCAATTGAATAAACAGTAGTTTATTAACTATGTATATGTGAGTGCATAAATATTAAATAAATATCCAGTGATATATTTATGATGCGAAGTTAATTGAACATCTCCTGATGAACTTAACACTTTTCTTTGAAATATTCGCCATTCTTAATCTTTTTTATTCCAATTTCAATATTTTTATTATCACACTTTTAACACACACTGTTTAATATGTATTTTAGTTTTTCACTGTTCTTTTACTAAAATAGTAGTTATTTAAAATTAATTTCAAAATGCAGGAACCATCCGATCAAAGCGGCTTCTCTAATACCCAGAAGTCGTTAACAAGTTCTAAGTAGCATTACAAATTCATTATTCTTTGGAGAGGTTAGGAAATTAGTCGACATTGGTCTTTATTTAATCGTCTTTCATTAATTAACTTTTGGTATAGAGGTAATACTGAAGTCAAAATGATAGCATGAAAAAGAAGTTTTCCTTATACATCAGCCATCTACCTTAAAAGTCCCGTTCTAATCCATCCAGCCGTTTTAGAGATTGCCCGAAACAAACAGATAGCCAACATTTTAGAAATTGCTATTTTTGCATATATAGGGACCATATACAAGTGCATGAAGAAAAAATATTATTTTAATTCTACAAAAAAACATTCCAATTTTATTTATATATAATAGATGTCTTTGATAAGCGTAAGGAGTTCTGTCTAGTCTAAACCAATCCCCAAAACAAAGCTTTACATAAATGACTCCATTTTCTTTTATGCTATAGCAGGCAAACGAGGAAACGGCTCATCTGATGGTAAATGTCACCGCCGCCCATGTACATTTGCAATACCAGAGGGCACTGAAATGCGTTGACGGCCTTTCAAAAGGGAATACAATTACAAATAATTCTGCTCTATACAATAGCTATTGAGCATAGCAAGCAGGCTTTAACAAGCTAAACTGCTGTCTGCTGTTTAAGACGTCGTCTATTACATCAAGGGTTGCGGGTTTGATCCCCGAGAAGTACAAGCATTTGTGTGCGTGAACATGTCTGTTTGTATTGCTCTGGGTGTTTTTATATATCTCTCTTCAACCTATTGCAGTCCACTGCTGGACATAGGTCTCCCCCATTTTGCGCCAGACATCCCGGTCCTCCGCCTTTCTCATCCAGCTTCCACCAGCGACCTTTCGCAAGTCGTCGGTCCATCGGGCCGGAGGGCGTCCTACGCTACGCTTGCCAAGCGTTATAATATATAATTTAAATAAATAAATATCCACTGACATTGACAGAGCGCCATCTAGCCTACTTATATACATTTTTGTAAATACATAAATATTATACATAGAAAACACCCAGACCATTACAAACAGACATGTTTATGTACACATTTTTTGTACAGGCCGGGGATCGAACCCTAAACCCTTAGTGTTACAGTCGACGTCTTAACCGCTACACCAAATGGGTCGTCGAATTTAAGCGAATTTAATATGTGTATATTTGTGTGTGGTGTTGGGAGTACATGAAAGCATGCGTGTTGTTCTTTTAAATGAATGTAATACAGTCAATGATAAGATTAACTGTGTCATTAAAGGGCCATAATTCGATGGAAAATGTCTGATTTAGTTTTTTACAAATTAAGAAACGTAGCCTAGTTGATAATTCCACGTGCCTATCACGAGTATTGCTACCATAAACGGCTCCTTAGCATATCTCAAAAACATAATAAACCTCCACTCAAGCCACGAGATAAAACCAACCTCAACGAATGCACCGCGGCTTTACGTTGTACGAAATTGCCTGTCTCAAGGAATAACCTCTCTAAGACGCGACAGAGTTAATATTCGAGCTTCTGTGTACTATCCTAGTTTACTTACAAGTGGAATACTCGTTTTGAGAATAAACAACAATTTTATTTTAATAAATAAATCATATTTTTATGAAATGCATTCATAGCATTCAATAAAAACTTAACAAACTTGCAATATAAAAAACATTAACATCAAAATAAGATAATATCATCATCATCAACTCATTAAACGTCCCCACCGAGGGGCACAAGCCTACCCGTAAAGGGTGATTAGGCCTTAGTCGTCCACGCGGGCCCAGTGCGGGTTGGACGACTTCACGCACAACCTTTGAATCTCTTCGCTGGCGTGCGCAGGTTTCCTCACGATGTTTTCCTTCACCGTAAGAGCGTCGGATAACGTACATATATTTTCGAAAACACATTTGAACCTCAGCCCTCCCGTAAGGAGGGCAACAGTCCACACCATTGAGCCACCGATGCAATAAGATAATAAAATAATTAAAATAACACCCTTTCAGTAAAGTTCCGAAAATACTGTCAGCGTTACCCCTTTAAATTGCTAAACTAATTCTTTGACCGACGTAGCATAGTAGTAGTAACAAGGTGAACCCCCAAAAATATTTGTATATTGCATGTTTTAAAAATTGACTTTAAAATAATTAAAAAATATTCACAAACATTCATACAGCGCCATTTAGCCCCAAGTTAGGCTTGTAGCCTGTAGTATGGGTACTAAACAACGAATAAACATACTTATATACTTTTATTCTAAAATACATATGTAATAATTCATAGAACACACAAACAGACATGTTCATGCACAAAAATGTTTGTGATTCTCGGGGATCGAACCCGAAACCCGTGGTGTAGAAGCGACGTCTCAATCATTACACAGAATGGGTCGTCATCATCATCATCATGACAGCCTAATATGTCCACTGCTGAACGAAGACCTCCCTAATGATATCCACGCGGGCCGATCCCTAGCAGTTGACATCCATCTGCTACACGCCACCTTAACCAGGGCATCCGTCCATCTGGATGGTCTAGCAAGCAGTGGAACCAAAATTTTTATAAAGTTTTTGTTGCTGTGGGATTGGAGGATTGCGGGTTCTTCCTGGGGAGACCACATGGTAAAAGTCACTTCGTACGATTATTCTTAGTTTGGTTACCTTTTTATATTACGAAGTGAACAGGATGGTCAGGACGCCCACATGATGGTAACTAATACGCCTGACCATGGCAGAGCGGCATTGAAGGAGACTAACTACTAAGAGATTTCTTATTCTCCATAAAAGTATTTTTTTATCATCACGATGATGATGGTAAGTGATGATGCAGCCTAGGATGGATCATGCTTGCCTAGAAACAGCCTATTCACTCTTGTCTTGAAGACGGCCAGGTTTTAATTATCGGGGAACACATAAGGAGACAAAGAGTTCCATTCCTTTGCGGTGCGCATTATGAACAAGGCACCATAGCGAGCTGTGCGGTTAAATTGAATGTCAACCACGTAAGGATGGAACGCTGGCCTGCGTCTTGTATCCCGATGGTGAAAAGGGTCTGGTGGAATTCACTCGTGTAATTCAAACAATAAAGGAAAACATCGTCAGTAATAGCCGATGTCTCAACCATTACACCAAATGGGTCGCCAAGTAATATTGTGCTCTCCATTTTGAAGCCTCGTATGTAAGATAAGCTAACGGGCCTCGATGAAACTTTACATATTTTATTAAAAGTAGTAAAGGGGTTCGCGCTAGCTGGCGCTTTGGGGGATTTCATCACGTCGTTTTCGCAAACAATGCAAATATAACCCGAAGATGTAGGGACAAAATGATATTTAATATCATACACTTAGATGTCGGTGGCTCATGGGACTGTTGCCTTCCGGTCTGGAGGGTGCAAGCTCAATCCCGCCACGTACCAATGTATCAATGTAATTTTAACCGACGCTCTTATTGTGAAGGAAAACATCGTGATGAAACCTGCGCACGCCTACGTAAAAATTCAAAGGTTGTGCGTGAAGTCGGCAAATCCGTACTGGATCCGCGTGGTCGATTAAAGACTATACACCCTTTACGGGTAGGCTCGTGTCCCTCGGTGGAGACGTATAATGAGTTGATGATCATTGTTCACATTCAAAATACACAAACTCACACGTGAGAATGCAAACATTGATACATATATCTTTGTATTCTTATTGCACACAAACTCACATACGCAAACTGACTTAATCATGATTCTTCAATAATTTAAAATGATAGGTGAGCTAATATTACAATATTTATTTAAGGTAAGTAAATATTTGTAAAAGTTTTGACATATTTTTAGAAAAGAGTCCTAGTTATTCTTTATTTAACTGTTATTCTTTGTGAAGTTAGCGACAGATTTCCATTTGTGGTCAGAGTGAGTTCTTCTTGGTTGTTTTTCTCGGTATGTATTCATTCCAACAGAAAAATGTTCCCAAACTTTGTTTTGCTCGGTATGTATTAATTCCAGTAAAACAATGTTCCCAAACTTTAAACTCGATAGTTATAGGTAAATCTCTCTATCTCTATATTTAACCTGTTGCAGTCCACTGCTGGGTATAGGTCACCTACATTTTGCGCCCGATATCCCGGTCCTCCGATTTCTTCATCCAGGCTCCACCAGCGACATTTCGCAAGTCGTCGGTCCATCGGGTGGAAACACACAGTCATCCGAATATACAATTAGACTGGACAAGCCGCCAAGTTTATAGGCAGTCCCAGTGCCGCAATTTCTTTTCGGTTCTTACCTGTGAAAAGTTATTATATTTCTTGGTAAATTTACTGATTCATTGCGATGATGGCATGTTACAATTGCACAGGATGGCCTTTTGGAAAAAAACGGTAATTTCTTCTAATATATAATACTCATGAGTATTGACTCGTCTCACAGAGCGTAAACTGGCAGCCAGTGTATGCTCGTTGAGCTTACATTTGTCGCACTTTAAACGCGGGTTGCCCCATCTCTTGTATTGGGAAATCTGTGGGTGGAAGGGTGTCATAAGCTACGCTTGCGAAGACGCGGTCTCCGCTCCAGAACTCGTCTGCTCTAACGGCCATCGGTTTGCGACATACGTGACCAACCTTACTAAGTAGTAAAAGTACTATAGTAACCAATATAGCAGCGAGCTATATTGGTAACTATACATAGTACTTTTGCAGATCAAATAGTTTCTGATTTAATCTTTAATAGAGACCCCGTTGAATGTCTATTGATAATTATCTGCAATAAATAGTGTTAAAATATACTCATTTATAAACATAGTCACGTCGTCTAACTGACAGAATACTATTAATATGATAATGAAGTAATTGATTTAAAACTTTGTCTACGATAAAAATCTATTAGTTTTCTAGTCTGGCTAAAATAAAATCCGTTGTCAAACCCTATTGAGAAGCAAATGGCAAATGAAAGTGAAAGGCCTATAAATATTCATGAAGTCAGATGTCAAAGAAATGTGTATCCAGCTCGAAATTGGAAAGATGTTTTTCCTTGAACCTTGGTTTACCATAAATTTGATAAAATGTTTGTACAAATCAATTTTCAAAAGACTGACGTTTTTGTCTGCCTTTAGGTAGTAAATTGACAATGCATAGGATGGAGAAGCAAAATGACCCAATGCGGGATTACACCCTTACGAGACTGCCATATTTGAGCCGAACGAACGGCTTAACGTGTTTTCTTTGTGTTTAACTGTTTATTTCAGCTTCAATACGCTTTTAAAGAGACCAAGTGGACAGCACGACCAGGAACCACTCACCAGGTGTGTTGAAGGAAGGCAAAAACAGTTGGTAGTCATTATTTTACGTCCCTGCGCACGTCACTCGAGACGCCGGAGATCTCGCATACCGGGTGATAATTTTACTAGCTACAGCGCCCTCATTCCAAAACAGAAGTTTAAAAGACTCCTATTTCACGGGACGATATCTGGCATTGCCGTGGTATCTCCCTTGACAACTCAGTGTCAAATACCTAGCCTAATTTTATATTTCAGAATACATAAATTTAGAGACGCTAGTATTTTACGTAAACAAACAAAAAATATTACACGTAACACTGGTGGTTACATACACAATAATAATGCATTTTTTTTTAAAGTACTAGGTGGTAGACTCGATACTGAGTCATCTAGGTAGGTACCAACGTAGTGCCAGATATCGTCCCATAAAACAGAAGTGTTATGCTCTTTTATGTTTCGGGACGAGGGCACTAGCTAGTGAAATTACCGGGTATAAGAGGCCTAATGTATGTTGTCTCAGGTGACGGGCGCAGTGCTGCATTAATGGAAGAGAATAGGTGTTTACAAGTTGTTGGTCTCCTACAATCTCGCTTTGTCATACAAAGTAAGGCATATAACTTACTATCTGGTGAGCGTCGTGACCATCCTGTATACTTGAAAAAATATTCTTGTATTAATATTTGTTCGCCACTATGTTTTCGTACATCCCAGCAATTACGTTTGTTTGTTTGCAAAGTAATGCATATCTTTACTCATCCAACAAGAGGAGTATACAACAAAAACTGCGCAACACGAAAGTAGTTTTTCCGGGAGTCTCATGAATACTGAAGTAGGACGGAGACTCGCTTCGAAATTATGTTTCGCACCTTATTGAAACTGAGGGAGATGTAATAAAATTTGAAAACCATGTTTGAAAACGTATTTTTTATTAGCTTGTATAAATATTAAAGCTCAGTGATAGGTTGAATCAATTTTAGGTTTATAAGATTTAGATTTATTCAGTTTATTCTTTATGGCTCTCAATATATTTAAATCCGTCTACTCAAGAGATTCTGCCAGAATAACAGTCCTGGTACGGCGTTTAGCGCCACAGCAGCTGATACTGAGGCGGGACTTTTTGGCCGTATATGTTAATTTACTGAAAGGCCGCAACGCATTTCAGTGCCCTCTGGTATTGCAAATGTACATGGGCGGCGGTGTCATTTACCATCAGATGGGCCGTTAGCTCGTTTGCCTGCTATAGCATAAAAAAAATGTTTTTTTTGTTATTTTCATATCACTTGTACACTTAACGTTCTATGTTTTTATTCATCTGTGTTATCGTGCAATTGTTATTAATACACTACTGTATTGTGTGTAGTCTTGTGTACGGTCAAAAATGTTTTTTCTTCCTTTCTTTCTATTAGAAAATCTAAGAAATCACAATATCTTTAATCAAGGTTTCTTATACAATGAGTATGGATATCTGTCGATAATTATCAGTAGTCTTACAAAGCACAGCTTAATATTATAGGCTACAGTTTGTGTGTGCATGTTTGTGCCTTCGTTTCTAAACGGCTGATTGGATTTTATGAAACTACGTTATTTGACGCGCATAGTTGTTCACTGAGATCGTCTGATGATCTAAAATTGAGTACGCCTTTGCATTCTCTGATAGGTATTTTACTATCCAAGCAGTCCATCTGTGGAATGCCTTGCCATCCGGATAGCTAGACAGCTAACAGCTTTTAAAGGTATGTTTACATCGCATTATTTATCACAAATATAGTTCCTCTCTTTGTTTTTTTTGTAGTTTTTTGTATTTAATAATAAAATATTTTAAAAGAATAGGTGTAATAATTGGTGCATTTGTAAACTATGTATGTATATGAAGTTATTTGTATTCCAATTTATTGTGGTATTATTTTATTTATATACAATATTTTTTTTACAGTATATTTTTTTTCTGCAATTCTACAGTCTTCCCACTCTTTTATATAATGATTCATAACTGTATGGTTGCCTAACAGAGATTGCTTATTAGCAATAAGGCCGCCATTTTATGTTGAATTATTACTCTTTATTGTTGATTCCCGTAGAATTGTACGATAAAAATAATCTCTCTATCTTTATATTATTGCCAAATTCCTACGGGATACCGCAGCGCGCTGCTAACAGTAAATATAGTGAATTCCTTAACAACAGTCCCTGTCACATTGTAATAGCTTAACAAAGCTTCGCACAAAACACGTCGGAAACAGTTCAAATGGACGTCGCTAAAGAAGACGGACATTTCGTCACCTCTCTTAAGTGCGTGTCCATCAGCGCATTAGGCCATCCGAGCTCGAGCCCGCTAACTGATGAAAGGCTGAGCAATGTGTCTTGGTCATACTGACAACCTATATACCATCAGCTTTAACGGCCTAGGAAAGTTTTTTTTATCATCTATAGGCAGACATTTGACCGCCATCTCTCCTGATGGTAAGTGATGATGCGGCCTAGCATGGATCATGCCTACTTAGAAACAGCCTATTCACTATTGCCTTGAAGACAGCCAGGTTGTAATGATCGGGGCTCACATAAGGAGGCAAAGAGTTCCATTACTTTGCGGTGCGCATTAGGAACGAGGCACCATAGCGCGCTGTGCGGATAAATGGAATATCAACCACGTAAGGATGGAACGCTCGCCTGCGTCTTGTATCCCGATGGTGAAAATAAATTAAGTAATTCCATCGTGTACATGAACATGCCTGTATTGGTCTGGGTGTTTTTAAATATTATCTTTATTTATTGATAAAAACCATATGAGTATGTTTATCGGTTATTTAGGCTTACGAGAAGTTGCCTTTTACACTGACAGCCTCGGGTTTGGGTCTATGTATCATCATCATCAGCTCATTATAAGTCCCCATCGAGGGGCACGAGCTTACCCGTAAAGGGTGTATAGGTCGTCCACGCGGGCCCTGTGCGGATTGGCTTATTTCACGCACAGCCATTGAATCTCTTCGCAGGCGTGCGCAGGTTTCCTCACGATGTTTTCCTTCACATTCGATCGTCCGTTGATATCTATTTTATTTATAATTACTATTTAAAATCCCGATTTCTCTACACAACGTGTGCAGTCAGCCTTTTTCTAAAGAGGCGGGCTTTTGTCCCGTCCATTCTATGTCACGGTCAAGATATAAACTTTGACTTTTACATGAATGGCTGACCTTCCGACTTACAAAGCAAATATACTGCATTCCGCACTTTATTTTATGACTTACAATGGTTGCTTTATGGAGATGAGTGTCACAGTGCCAAAGTATACTATATTTTAATAGGCTTTGGAATAAATTCGTTTGAAGTTTAGTAATTAATCTACTTTGAACAGGCCATCTGATTATTTAATAGTCTCGTCTTAACTTAAGGCAACCTCACCTCCCAGAATAAGTTTGATAAGTAATACACAGTGGCGTGTACAGAGGTTATGAGTAAGGTATGCAAAGTGAGTGACACTTATCGCAAAAACAATAAATAGTTTAACATTGATGTCAATTTGAGTGCTGTTGATGACAGCAGATCGTCTATGGTTACAAATATGAAGAAGAAAATGGACGAATTAGTGAGAATTATTTAATATGTTGGCATTTTTCAGGGTTGTCTGGACGCACACGGTATGCACTGCTTATTTGCATATGCATATATATAGGTAATACTAAATGCCGAAATTCATGCGGGAATTCATATTTTTATTCAAACTTAATTAGTAAGGGAGCTTATATATTAAAGATTATTCCAAGAGCTATTTTTGGACGGTAAGATCATGCGTCTTCATCTTAGCAAATGACAAACAAAACTAGTGGCTTGAAATCTAGGTTATATAAAGCACGGTTTAAAGTAAGTGTATATATGTATGAATTTACATTAAAAAAACCTATGTTTATCTGTTTAGTACCCATAATACAGACTTTACGCTTAACTTTGGCTAGATGGCGCTGTGTGAATGTCTATGGATATTTATTTATTTATTTTATTTAAGATTTAGAAGTACCTTACAATTTAAGAATGGCCTAGAGTTGATCTGATGATTGCCAAAAGCTAATCGAGGTATAGGTACTATACAAGGATTACAATAAGCTACTAGTGTTTAGAATTTACTATGTCAATAATAACTTTACTTTAAGATGAGTTGTGATGAAAACTCACTCATTGGATGTAACTGGATGAAAATTAATGATAGTGAAAAGTATTTCAAATAATAATATTTCATTTATTTTATGTAATATTTACCATCAAATATTGAGTAGCAACATGCTTTGAATTATCATTGAAGCTCTCTCTCTCTCTTCAACCTATCGCAGTCCACTGCTGGACATAGGTCTGCCCCATTTTGCGCCAGATACCCCGGTCCTCCGCTTCTCGTCCAGCCTCTACCAGCTACATTTCGCAAGACGTCGGTCCCTAGGTCTACGCTACGCTTGCCATGACGCGGTCTCTACTCCAGAACTCGTTGGCTCTAACGGCCATTAAAACTCAGTGACCATTAAAAAAAGATCACCCAACCAAATCCATCCCATACACATAGATCACAAAAGCAAAAGGCCCAACCTTTGAAAATATAAAAAAATATATTACCCTAATGTAATCCGCCCAAACAGAGAGATAGATTTCGCGAACCTAATACATATTTACGTTATGGTAACATCTATTAGACGCGCTTTAACAAAAAAAAACCCTTTTCGCACCTTCAATTTACATAAACAGACCTCACACCTATATCGAAACAAAATTCCCTCAAAACACCAATAGTGGTCCTCATTGGAGCGTTTGCCAAACAAAATCCAACAGTCCCTATTTGGGAGACGGCTTCAGACAGGGATAGATGTAATGTGCAGTAGTGAGCGAAAGAGAGCAAAGATAGGTATAACACAAAAGTGTTTTAAGTCAAAAATTTGTTAAAATGAGTTTTAGATTCAAAGTTTTTATACGATTTTAAGTAAAATAATATATTAATTCTTAATTCGTTATGCTTATGGAATTAATAATTAATTCCATAAGCATAACGAATTTTTACTTAGCGCGGCTATGAAAAGATGCTGATTGAAGGGTATTAATGACTACAATCAATGGAATAACTTCACTAAATAATAAGACTATAACTATTTAAGTTTGTTATTATTATTTTATTGAACTTAGGTAAAGTGTTTTAATTAATCACTAGAATTGTACTATGGCTTCTGAGCTGGATACAGCTACAAATAAAAAAATCATTACAAAGCACAAAAGAAAACAATGATGTTTTGTAAAAAACAAACAAAATATCAACCCTTTTACTTACACCACTTTAGCAACGGCCCCGTCGAATGTATAGGAGCGAAAGCTTTGTAGCATCGTAGCTGCTACAACAGTTCGCTCGTAGCCGCCGTTCGTAGCGGTACTACGGTTTCGCTCGTGCGTATTCAATACTAACAATGGATATACCCGTATCCGTACAGTTTTGAGTTCAGTGCGTATTGTTATGTAAAAAGTGGATAAGTTTCTGGCCGAACACCCGACGTACAATATCATAGTGAGAGGGAATGCCAGTGGACTCTTTGGGTCGGATGAAGGTAGGCTTTAATGATAATATACAAGTTTTCATAAAGTTTGCGCGAATGTTGGCAGATTTACGAGCGCGCGTTTATTGTGCGGACGGCGGAATGCCCTGCTGTGAATTTTGATGTGGTTTTGTTTATTAAAAATGGCACAATTTTTAACTAAAGTGTGTGCTTTCTTAAAAAATATACGATTTTTTAACAACCCGTTATCCGCTTTTAATGCATATTTCTAACAGATCAAATATTTTTTAATATGTGTGAAATTCAGGCGGTTAAAAAGTTAAAAAGTATATGCAATCAATCAGACAGTCCAAGTCATTTAATTGTTTCCGAAAAGGACCATAGTGTTGTAACTAACTTATGACGTTAAGATGCTAAGTCACAGCATAAATTTATTTCACTGTACATATATAACACCCTTCAGCCCAGTACATCGTCATATCAAGAGCATTATCATTTTGGCGGGAGAAATAACTAAAAGGATGGTATCGACTCCTACGAACTTTTTATAGTCTTAAGAATTCCTTAAAATATGAGTGAATCTGATTTCACTGTTTTATAAATGACATACGTAACCCACACGGGCTCAATATGGATGAATTGCGGTCGTACGTAGCACGGATGGAAATTCACAACACACAATAGATGAATCAATGTCTACGTGCGTGCTACATAGCATAGCTCGAATGTTCGAGCGGTTATGTACGGTTATTTTACCATTTACCACTGCCGACTTTTAATAGGAACAAGTAAATTGTTTCTTGTGTCTGGAATCCTGTTGGTGAAAGGGTTCATAATCAGCCTTTAACGTCCTACAACAAGGACAGGTCTCCGGACATAATTAGACTATGGGCAGTTTGGGTCCGAACCCACCACAGGAACCCAGTGTAAACTGATGGATGTTAACAACAATATTCCCAAAATTGCAAACAGGAACGACGGCTTAGCGTACCCTTAAAATAACGTTGTTGTTGTTCCTTTTCTGCTGACCTTTACTATGCGAGGATTTGAACCGACCTCTGAATCACGCATAAAACCGGACGTTCAAATCACTAGACGACAAAGGCAGTTCAAACAGGAATATAATCATCATTTTTAAATCATTTAATTCAATCATCAACAAGCTCATTAAACGTCCCCACCGAGGGGCACGAGCCTACCCGTATAGGGTGATTAGGCCTTAGTCGTCCACGCGGGCCCAGTGCGGATTGGACGACTTCACACACAACCTTCGAATCTCTTCGCAGGCGTGCATGAAGGTTTCCTCACGATGTTTTCCTTCACCGTAAGAGCGTCGGATAACGTACATATATTTTCGAAAATTCGAAAATACATTGGTACGTGTCGGGATTTGAACCTCAGCCCTCCCGGTAGGAAGGCGACAGTCCACACCACTGACCCATCGACGCTCTTACTTACTTATTTTTCCGTCAACACTGCTCTGCGCCCGATACCCGAGACAACAGATATTAGGTCTCTTATACCCGGTAATTTAACTAGCTACAGTGCCCTCATCCCGAAACATAAAAGTGCATAACGCTTCTATTTAACGGGACGATATCGGGCACTTAGATGAAAATGCACATTTAATAATTTAAAGAAAAATATTATTACTAAGCAGGCAGTTCTAACAAACAAAATAATGTTGGTAGTAATGTTGGCAAATGACTCCTATTATACTGGACGATATATAGCACTATGTCGGTGGCTCAAGAGCGTCGGTGGCTCAGTGGTGTGGACTGTCGCCTTCCTACCGGGAGGGCTGAGGTTCAAATCCCCACACGTACCAATGTGTTTTCGAATTTTCGAAAATATTTGTACGTTATCCGACGCTCTTACGGTGAAGGAAAACATTGTGAGGAAACCTTCAT
The DNA here is from genome assembly GCA_019425675.1 of Leucinodes orbonalis. Classification (NCBI taxonomy): domain Eukaryota; kingdom Metazoa; phylum Arthropoda; class Insecta; order Lepidoptera; family Crambidae; genus Leucinodes; species Leucinodes orbonalis. Next base: position 235,423 of record PQWD01000929.1, on the reverse strand, counting down.
GCACGCCTGTGAAGTGATTCGAAGGTTGTGTGTGAAGTCGTCCAATCTGCACTGGGCCCGCGTGGACGACTAAGGCCTAATCACCCTATACGGGTAGGCTCGTGCCCCTCGGTGGGGACGTTTAATGAGCTGATGATGTTATTAATTTCCGTCAACATTGCTTCTGTGGTCAGGTGACAAACCACCGGGTGAGCGCACTGACCGTCCCATTCACGCATGGCATAAAAAAGTACCTGCGATTGCTAGTAAGAGTAAAGCGCATTAATCAAATACTTTTGTCTTTATGCATTACGAAATCGTCGATGTAAAGACCTGACATAATTGGATAGTTGCCACCACCAATCGTTGACTTACTTTTTATGAACTGTCAAAAAGGAACGTTTACGTATTTTGTATGAAATAAGTGATGTGTGGATGATCTGGTTAAGGTGGCGGGTAGCAGATGGATGTCAACTGCAAGGGATCGGTCCGCGTGGAAATCATTAGGGGAGGCCTTCGTTCAGCAGTGGACATAATTGGGCTGTAATGATGATGATGATGATGAAGTGATGTGTGACGTCATTGCTCACTATCATTAATTGATCTTATATTTATTGGTTTCAGTGTATTTAATATTGCAAATACACAAAAGTGATCAATGAAACGACATATAAAGAGTGCGCTTTTATAAAAATAAGGTTTGGTATTTTATTGTGGAAACTACCGAATTAACCAAATTCACCCAACCCAACTGAATCCTCTTATTGGCTGTATCATTGGTGTGTTTCTCGGTTACCCATGAAGCTGATTCAAGCGTAGACGACTCTATGGTTTAATGGTAGAGACGGCAGCAACACCAAGGGTTTCGGGTTCGATCCCCGGGTATAACAATCATAAATTTAAGTGTGTATTTATCAGTTGTAACCTAACTAGAAGCTTGCGCTTTATATGGGGCTAGATAGCGCTGTATGAATGTCAGTGGATATTTATTATTTTATTGGCAGGTTACCACAACACCGTCAATATGTTTTGTACAAACCGTTTGAACGCCAATGACTCCTAAAGGCATCAGAAACAATAGATTCTCAATTGTGTCTGTGCTCCAAACGTTAATCGTATAATAAACTAAAAATTGGTATTAAAATAACATCCATTACAAATATGGAAGGATGGACACTATTATTCAGACAATATTTTTATACCAAAACCAAACTTTCAGGTGTTATTCAAGTGAGAGTAATTTTGCGAGTTATCTCTCTTAACCGAAAGAGTTTACGTTTCTTAACCGGGCTACTAAGTAAATGAAACCATCAAGTACATACCATACCATCCTAATGTCCAGCTGAGACAACAGATGCACCTCTCCCACTCTTCCACAGAAGTTCGTAACATTTTTTGTCAACGAATATTCAACGACAATTTATTAAGGAAATATCCCATCATTAAGGAAGCAAATAAAATTAAGCGTAACGAGTTTTAACTGAGACTTATTGAATTTCTCTGTGATTAATGAAATTTATTTTTGGAAGTTATGAATAAATACTATAAGAGTAGGTCAGTAGACGTTCAAGGAAATTGTCTAAGTCAACTAGAAATAGATAAACTAAAGAGATATATACAAATAACACTCAGTGCTAGTTACTCATTTAACAGAGTGATCACAGCACACACCATCACATCAGCTCATTAAACATCCCCACCGAGGGGCACGAGCCTACCCGTATAGGGATTATAGGCCTTAGTCGTCCACGCGAGTCCAGTGCGGATTGGCTAACTTCACATACAACCTTTGAATCTTTTCGCAGGCATTCAAAAGTTTCCTCACGATGTTTTCCTTCATCGTAAGAGCGATAACGTCCATATGATTTTGAAAAATCGAAAACACATTGGTACTTGGTGGAGTTGAACCTGCGCCCTCCCGATCAGAAGTCAACACTCCACACCATTGAGCCACCGTCGCTCTCATGTGACAGTGTTGAAGATAAAATAAGGGCTACTGAGTGTTATGCGTTTCATAGCTCATCATCGGAAAAATAACTAATAAACAGTTATTATTTTCCATCAATTTCACACTGCGCCCATCACCCGAGACAACAGATGTTAAATCTCTCATACCCGGTACCACATGACCGGACCATCATGTATACTTATAAAATAAAATTAAATATTAAAAAAACAGTCAAGTATAAAAAAAGAAAACAGGAAAATACCGCAGCCTTCAAAAAGATGACGTCCAATGATTCAGAGAAAATAATTAAATTCACCGCTTTGCGAAATGAAATTTGATTAGAGGGACATTTCTAAGGGAAATATTTTATTTATTGTCCCTCTTTAATTCGTGTACATTCCGAATTAGAGAATCCTCTGTGTAACCATTTTTCTTGGCATTTTTTAATAATTCGGTACACTGCTAATCTACGTCAAAATAAGGATCATTCGAAATCCCAGTATAAATATTTTTTTAAATCAACTTAAAGTATAAGATATTAATATGTATTTACATAAGGCAGTCCTTAATTTCAGTGAAACGTATTTGTAATTACGTTTTAAGTAGATTCAATGTAATAGATTTTAATTAAGTTTAGTTTATGCTACGAGATAGTTTTGAAGAGTTCAACATTATTTTCAGCATGTAACGTCCTACTGAAGGGCTCAGACCTTCTCAAACAAAAAAGCTACTAGGTGACAAGGCAATAACACACCACGAGGATCAATTGCGAGTAGATAGTAATGACTACCATATTAAAGTACCATAGTAAAGTAGGTTTGGTTAAGCTTAAGACAGCAGATGGGCAATTACTTGCGACTCGCCCACAGATCCTGGAAGAGGTTGAGAAATTCTATGGGCGACTGTATTCATCGAGTGCCTATCAACCACAGACCGAGGACACCGAAGATCCACGTGCCCTACTAAGGCGCCATTATACGCAGGATATCCCAGATGTTGACGTTAGCGAGATTAGTGCAGCCTTGGAGCAACTTAGGAATAAGAGGGCCCCGGGGGATGACGGTATTACGACAGAGCTCCTAAAAGCCGGTGGACAGCCCGTTCTTAGGGCATTAGTCGAGCTCTATAATGCCGTTATCCACCAAGGAACTACACCATTATACAGAAGACCGAAGAGTATAACCAGCCGCTGTGTATGGCATATGTGGACTACGAGAAAGCCTTCGACTCCATCGATACCTGGCTGTTCTGGAGGCTCTGCAGCGATGCGGTATCGACTGGCGATATATCGAGGTGATGAAGTGTCTCTCCAGCGCAGCGACGATGACCGTTCAGATCCAAGACCAGGACAGAGCCATACAATTGCATCGTGGTGAGACAGGGGGATGTTATATCCCCGAAAATGTTCACAAACGCATTGGAGATGTCTTCAAGTTCCTGGACTGGTCTGAACGAGGCGTCAACGTCAATGGAGAGTTATTTCTCATTCGTTTTGCTGACGATATCGTCATCGTGGCAGAGTCATCGGAAGAGCTTGCGGAGATGCTGAACAGCCTTAATGAATCTTCCCGACAAGTTGGGCTTGGCATGAATTTGGACAAGACGAAAGTCATGTTCAACAGTCGTGTCATGCCACCACCGATATGCGTCGATGGCGTCCGTCTTGAGTTGGCAGGAGTATATCTACCTGGGCCAAACCATCCAACTTGGCCGACATAACTTCGAGAGGAGAAGTAGGAGGATTCAGTGAGCTGGCGGCATTCGGTAGGCTACGTCATGTCCTAACGTCAACTATTCCGCAATGCTTAAAGACGAAAGTCTTTGAGCAATGCGTCCTACCCGTACTAACATACGCAGCTGAGACATGGACACTGACTGCGCATTGGTTCATAAGTTCAAAGTCACTCAACGCGCAATGGAGCGAGCTATGCTTGGAGTCCCTCTTAGGGATAAGATCAGAAATGATTTAATGCATAAGAGAACTAAAGTTACCGACATAGCCCGCCGGATCAGCAAGTTGAATGCAGTGGCTGGTCACGTATGTTGCAGAACCGATGGCCGTTGGAGCAGACGAGTTCCGGAGTTGAGTCCGCGACCGCTAAAACTGAAAAAGTTGTTATTCTCCATCAGTGCCGCAGTGCACCCGTCACCCCAGACAACAGATGTTGGGTCTCTTATACCTGGCAATTTTATTAGCTACAATGCCCTCGTCCCGAAACACAAAAGTGCATAGCACTCCCGTTTCACGGGACGATATCTGGCACTGCGATGGTACCTACCTCGAAGACTCAGTAATTGTCAAGTAATTTAGTTAAATTGAGGACCACGAAAGTTGCCGAAAAATTAAACAAAAGATAAAACCCAAGTGTTTAAAAGAGGTTATATAAAAACATGATACTTTTTCAAAGAATAAATACAGAAATAAATGTTTATTCATGTGTTTAAAGCGATTAATTAAAGATGCAACTGAATCCTCTTCCATTTTAAAGTCCAGTATAATTTTAAAATATGTCGTTATAGAACTGAATATTCTATACCGATATTCCACTTAAGTGCAACATCAAGAATGCTTTAAATGTTTTCTTGTCTTAGAGGTTTTCCTTTCATAGATTTTTATTCAATATTTCTATTTAAATAATTATTGCGAATAAGTTCTTAACTTAAATTTTTAATCAAAAAGATAGAAAGGAAACGAAAAAAAGAGTATTGCTATAAAAAAGTATCCGTAGTTAGCAACAGACTGTATTAGACGTATCTAAATTTATTGAATAAAAACAAATGACGCTAGACGACGTCACTAACAAATAGTTTACTTATATTTTTACCTGTAATGTAAAAATATAAGTAAAAAATAATTTATCGAAATACAAGGATATATAAAAACGTTTATCCTAATAAAAACCTTATAAAATGAAACGCAAGTAAATGATTTTTTTACTGTTGTTAATTATTATTATAAGTTTAAAATATGTCTCTCTTTTTCTTCAACCTATCACAGACTATTGCTGGACTAGGGTCACCCTCATTTATCCTAATCGAGCTTTCATAAGGAACCTTCTTCAAGCCTGTCAGTCCTAGGTTTGGAGGCATTCTAGCGTAGAGTGCCTTCTAAATGCCAATACGTGGTCTACACTTGTTTGCCCAACAATAAATTTTGCGATAAACGTGATCGGCCCACTAACACTAGGTGGAGTCTACCACCTAGTAGTAGATACTGAGTCGTCTAGGTAGGTACCACCGCAATCCCAGATATCGTCCCGTGAAAACGGAGTGTTATGCACTACTATTTCGGAATGGCATTGTAGCTAGTCAAATTACCGGGTATAAGGGACCTAACATCTGTTGTCTTGGGTGACGGGTGCAGTGCGGCGATGATAAAGAATAATGACTGTGGATCAGTTATTTAAGTGACTAACTTTTTAGCTTAAGAACTGAACCGTGGTAAACATACTATTGGAATCTTCCATGACCCGGGTAAGGCTTTTGACACGGTATCAACTCCGCTACTATTACGCAAGCTAGAGAATTGGGGTATTAGAGGCACCCAACTGAATATTTTTAGAGGCTATGTCATGGTTAGGCGTTTCACTTACCATCAGTTGAGCTGACCGTCCTGTACACTTTAAATTATAAAAAATAAAACACTTTCTGATACGACGAGCAACATCAGTAACTTTAGTTTTCTTACTACTTGCTTAATTTCTGTTTTTTTTTTAAATGTTATTAGTGTACAGGACGGTCAGAAAGCTTACCTTACCTTAAACTAGATGGCGCTGTGTGAGTGTTGGTAGATATTTTTTATTATTTCTTCCTGATCTGGAAGGAAGAGGCAAATTCCTATACAAACAACAATTCTAGATTTATGTGTAAATTTTAATTGTATGAATAAATAAGCAATAATGTCGTAAGCATGAAATTTGTGATAACACTTGAAATGATCCATTAATTTTGAGGAACGCCAATTAATCAAATTGCAGTTCGGATTTCTGGAGTCACCTTCCCAATCAACGCTTTGTGGATGGATTTCCATTATTTGCTAAGAAGTTTCTGTTGGCAGTTTCGTTCGATATTGCTTATGTAATGGCTTTGAAGCAAAAGTGCTAAGTGGGTTCGAATAGTAGGGTGAATATTTTATTTACTAATTTAGGCACTTTCGTTTTTGTCAGTCGTTTAGTACTGAATACAAAAAAAACATCATACTTAATTCTTAACCTTTTGACCGCCCCTTCACTTAATGTTATAAAAACATCTTAGTTGTTTGTACGCCATTAACAGACCCATAGTCATTTCAAGATAAACGATCTTTGATAACTCATTCGCGAATTTCATTTACACAATAAATAATAATAATAAATATCCATTGAATTCACACAGCGTGTCAGGAGCGTCGGTGGCTCAGTGGTGCGGACTGTCGCCTTCCTACCGGAAGGGCTGAAGTTCAAATCCCGACACGTACCAATGTATTTTCGAATTTTCGAAAAATATATGTACGTTATACGACGCTCTTGTGGTGAAGGAAAACATCGTGAGGAAACCTTCATGCACGCCTGCGAAGAGATTCGAAGGTTGTGTGTGAAGTCGTCCAATCCGCACTGGGCCCGCGTGGACGACTAAGGCCTCATCACCCTATACGGGTAGGCTCGTGCCCCTCGGTGGGGACGTTTAATGAGCTGATGATGATGATTCACACAGCGCCATCTAGTCCCAAGTCAAGCGTGAAGCTTGTATTACGGGTACTAAACAACTGATAATCATACTCATATGTATACTTGTTTTTAAATACATACATATAATACATATAAAACACCCAGACCAGTGCAAACAGACATAATCATGCACACAAATGTTTTTACTGCTCGGACATCGAACCCAGGACCCTTAGTATAGTGGCTGATATATAACAATTATAATATACTCGTATATTTTAGGCTATTCCGTTTGATCATTAATTAACTGCTACCCCAAACTAACATTAACAAGGCAAACCCTTGTATCAAGGCTATCGAGTGTTGTAAATCAGCTGGACCCAATTAGAAATGTCGAAATAATAGTAATAAATATCAAATTATAACGTTCGCGTGTCGAAGTCGTAATAAGAGAATAGTGCTTTGGATTTATAGACTTACGCCATAGCCTCAACGCGGCTTTCAACTTGAAGGTGGATTGGTTATACACAATGGAGGTGTTGAATAGTTTGAAAGAAACAATAAATCCTCTGTTGGGGTTCCTTAGCCAAATGGCAAAAAACGGAAACCTTTTAGATTCGTCAAGTCTGTCTGTCCGTACGTATGTCACGTTTCTTTTTCTCCGAAACAATAAGAACACAGAATATATAATTTGTATAATTTTGGGGTTTCCTATACATTGAACTGAAACTCAAACACTTCCAAATTTGAAAAAAGTATCATCACTTACCATCAGGTGAAATGGCGTTAAATGTCTGCCCTATAGGTGTTAAAAAAAAATCTACTCGTAACAACGAGTAGATTTTTTTATTTAATTAAGTAAACGATTTTGGTGTGTATTTTATACGTTATAAACGGTGAACCACTATTTTTTATATTAAAGACGTAGGTGCTGCTGCGGAACCCTCCACAGGCGAGTCCGACTCGCGCTTGGCCAATTTTTTTCCATTACGTCCCAGGAAAATACGCCTGAATGTTCAGCTCGGTTAAGAAACTTCGCAATCGTCAAAATTGTACATAGATTTATTTGAAGACCTCCACGGAGGGCGCGTCCCGTAGGTTGTGGGTTCGGAATCGGCGGGGAAACGTCACTTTGTGCAAATTTCCCAAATTTGGTTAGGACATTGCAGGTGATTTAGCACATGATTGATTGTGTACCGACACGAAAGATGATTCCGTGCTTTGGAGGGCACGTAGAAAGAAAGAAAGAAAAACATTTATTAACCACATACATAATAAGATACAAAAGTACAAAATGAAAAATCAGAAATGATCGAACACAGAACAATAACAAGTAATACACGCACTCATATTCACCCATACACCTATACACACTTACTCACACACAAACACACACACACACTCTCTCCCAAACCTACACACACGCAAATGCATGACTGCACGAGCGCTTATGTATGCATGCACAACTGCGCTTAGATAACTTTTGTAATAAAAAAAAACGCAACATTGTGCTAAACTGTTAAAAAGAGCCTGCCTCTCATGACACAGGGTAACCTTATGTGAGAGCAGTTCAAATAATTTTCTGTACTGTGTTTTTATGAAATTAAACATTATTATTATGATTGTTCTTTATTTTCTCAGTATTTTGAAATACTGGAGTAATGACATACACGGGCCTAAGCCAAGTGCATGTCATCAGGCAATAAAATCCCGAAACTAGCCAGTTAATGTTAGCCATCATTTTGTAAAAACTTTCTTACCAATCTACACGTATTTAAAATAGCAGCTTTCTGCATTATAATATAGGTCGCCGATGGAAGTGCCAATGTGCAAAGTGACTGGTGAAGTTGTGTAGGGATAACCCCTGTAGAGGACAAAATAAGTGGAACAATAGTAACTTGTTTTACAATTCCAAATCCTAGCTATTTCTTCTTTTAATTCTCTTTATTTTTATTATTAATATAATGGTAGTGGTGTTTAAAAGGAACCAGTCTCAGCATGTGCTACAGCGAGCTACAAGACCGCTGCAGCGCTGATGTTCTGGTGGCACCTGGTTAAGTGACATATACGAATTCATTTACCTATCCTTACATTCATTAATATGTACATGTATTATAAACATTAATAAAATAAGGAGACAATATTGTACCAATAAAAAGAAACATATTATAACGAATAAACATACATAAAAAATAAATACATGAAAAACGCGATATAGCAAAAGACAACTGACACAAAACATAAGTATCTCTCTCTCTCTCTCTTCAACCTATTGCAGTCCACTGCTGGACATAGGTCTCCCCAATTTGCGCGAGACATCCCGGTCCTCCGCCTTTCTCATCCAGCTTCCACCAGCGACCTTTCGCAAGTCGTCGGTCCATCGGGCCGGAGGGCGTCCTACGCTACGCTTGCCAAGACGCGGTCTCCACTCCAGTCCAGTCTTTTACACCATCATCGTCCCCACCGAAGGGCACGAGCCTGCCCGTACGTGGGTGTATAGGCTTTAGTTGTCCACGCGGGCCCAGTGCGCATTGGCCGACTGCACGCACAACCTTTGAATCTCTTAGTAGTGAGCGCGAGTTTCCTCAAAATGTTTTCCTTCACCGTAAAAGCGTCGGATAACTGTATATATAATTTCGAAAATACGAAAAGCTTTGGTTCGTGATAGGATTTGATATCGGATTCAACAGTTCACAACAATAAGCCACTAACGCTCCTTGTCAACACCTACTAATCCGTATTTGGCCCGCATGTTTGGTTAAGGCTCAATTTCTCCCAATAACTATGATGTGCAGGAGGGCCTGTGCCCTACAGTAAGCTGTTAAGGCTGACGATGATGAATTTTAATGTGTTAGTTAATGAAGTGGCATTGACCCCATAATTATCGTAGCAGCAGATTAGTTTAGAAGTTGAGACCGCATTAAGGCAAACGCGTAGGACGCCCATCAGCATATAAATCTACGAATTATGAATATAATATGTACGATAAATATTATTACTATTTTAATATACTTTCCATTATAGAACAAGTTGTTTGAATTATATTTGCATACAGTGCATAATATTATTCATCTATGTTAAAATTGGGTAAAAATTTGATTCACTTTTGAAATACAGATAAATCTTTGTTTCTTTATTCCCTCGACGCGTAATTACATTATTTTATTATGATGTGAAAGCACGCAGATGATAAATAACTTAATTATTTGTACATGGCCAGTATAAGTTATAGCATAAGTTATGACGTCTGTATTATTACGATTGTAGTAGATAATATAGTGAATAGGACGTCCAGGACATTTGCCTGATGGTAAGTGATGCACCTGACCATGACAGAAGTGGCATTGAAGACCAACAACTGATAGACAGTTTTTATTCTCTATCAATGCCGAACTGCCCATCACCCGAGACAACAGATGTTAGGTCTCTTAAACCCGGTAATTTTACTGGCAAATTAGCTTTTTTGTGGGTATGCATTCTTTTTTGGGATTATAATACTGGCTGCAATGAAGCGAAAAGATTATTATAGACATATATTCAAATTTAGAACAAAAGTAAAAACATAAAATTTTACAATAAACTAATTAACCATATAAGTAGAAGTATGTCAAAACACAATGCGCTTATGGAACAATAACTTAAATGTGTAGCAGCCATAACTAAAAACAACCTTATATTTTTGTGAATAAGGTGTAGAATTGCAGTTTACTTTAGCTTAACACATAGAAGCCCACGGCGAATTTAGTTTGAAACTAGTTTTAGAATAGTTGGTAACAACATCGTAACTTTTGTGAGTTTTGTACTTGGAGAAATAATTGGCTGATTTGATTTATGTCCAAATTAGAATAAAGCTTGAATTGAATTAATTTTCCCTAAGAGAGTATGTTACACTAAAGTTTTAATTTTGAATAAATTCCAATATATAATGGATAAAATAATTTTAAAAAATTAATACAGTGTAAGCGTGGAGATCCAAATGACTTCTTGTTATTTAGATAATCATCGATACTATAGCATCCTTTTTTAATTAAAATTGGATGGATTAAAGTTTGATTGAGAAGTACTCTAATAGTGTGGTCTCTCTCTACAACCTATTGCAGTCCACTTCTGGACATAGGTCTCCTCCATTTTGCGCCAGACATCCGGTCCTCCGCTTTTCTCATCCAGCTTCCACCAGCGACCTTTTGTCTTCAAGCATTGCGGAATAGTTGACGTTAGGACATGACGTAGCTTACCGAATGCCGCCCAGCCCAACTGAACCCTCCTACTAGCCTCCCTCTCGAAGTTATGCCGGCCAAGTTGGATGGTTTGGCCCAGGTAGATATACTCCTGCACAACTTCGAGACGGACGTCATCGACGCATATCGGTTGTGGCATGACACGACTGTTGAACATGACTTTCGTCTTGTCCAAATTCATGCCAAGCCCAACTCGTCGGGAAGATTTATTAAGGCTGTTCAGCATCTCCGCAAGCTCTTCCGATGACTCTGCCACGATGACGATATCGTCAGCAAAACGAAGATGAGAAATAAACTCTCCATTGACGTTGACGCCTCGTTCAGACCAGTCCAGGGTCTTGAAGCCATCCTCCAATGCGTTTGTGAACAGTTACGGGGATATAACATCCCCCTGTCTCACACCACGACGCAATTGGATGGGTCTTGTCCGCTGGCTTGGATCTGAACGGTCATCGTCGCTGCGTTGCTTTATTAATTTTGTAAATGAAGGTCCTTGTACAGTACCTAAGTTTCTGTATGTCTGCAATACTATAGAACAAAACATATAAACATTCCACCTTGAATATCTCGCCGTAAAATATACGAGCAATAAAACAAATCAACTTTAGCCCAAGTTAAATTAATCATGACTTCGACTTCACAAGTGTTCTTGATCAAGTTCTCATAAGTTACTCATGTTACATCAATAAAAGTTATCAAATAACATCGTATCTTTATCAATCAGTTTTGTTGGCTGCTGGCAACAAAAGTCTTCTAATAAAACTACTTTTATACCTTTAATAATAGATGCTTCTATCAAACTGAAAACGAAGTGTATTATATACTCTTTGACAGAAATAACAGAGAAAACACTTTATATTTTAAATTTATTTCTGTTTAGTGGCAAATTTAGAAAATAGTTTTTGCGGTGATCTACAAGAAAAAAGCTTTATACAATATCCATCGATGTCACTAAGTTTAAAATTGTGTTTCTTTAATTTATTAAATAGGTAATATATGTGGATAATGGTGCTCGTTGCACATTGACTCTCATCATCATCATCAGGTCATTAAACGTCCCCACCGAGGGGCACAAGCCTGCTTGTATAGGGTGATTAGGCCTGAGTCGTCCACGCGGGCTCAGGGCGGATTGGACGACTTCACGCACAACCTTTGAATCTCTTCGCAGGCTTCCTCACGATGTTTCCCTTCACCGTAAGAGCGTCGGATAACGTACATATATTTTCGGAAATTCGTAAACATATTGGTACGTGTCGGGATTTGAACCTCAGCCCTCCCGTAAGGAGGGCAACAGTCCACACCATTGAGCCACCGACGCTTTATTTTTAAGACTTACATATATCCTTGTGTGTAATTGTTTGTTATAAAAAGAAAAAAAGAAAGATGTTTTGATGTGGAAAATTGTTAACAAGTTATTTCAGTTATAACTTTGAATGGAGGAGAACGTATACCACCATTCTTATTATATGTACGAAAAAAACTGATATTTTTAATACCTAGCGCATGATAGTACCTGGACTGCATAAGTTAGTAATTAAGATAACTTGAAAACTAATTGAAACTAGTCAGGTGAAAACCTCCTACTGATGCTACATGCCTATCAACAAAATGCTTTAAGAATTTAAAACAGATTTCTGTTAATTAATTACGAATTTCGTGTTGACTAAACTTTAATCAACACAAAATTCGTAATTTATTTACACATTTCAAACTTTTTCTAAGAGACTTAAAATTATGAAATGCTAAATATTTCTAGTAAAAGCATTATTCTTATCTTGCGGACGTTTCGATCGTTTGTATTTATTTTTGAATATTCCTCAGCTGCCATGAAAGGGAAATGCTTGGGTGTTTATTTTCTTTTACAAATCACTCTTCAAAAGACTCTCTGAGAACGAAATGAAAATATAGATCTTCAGTCGTAGTGATGAAATTAAAACTAGCTTCCAAAAGCATTTTTTCTTTTATACTTATGTTCGCTTTTTCTTTTGTGTCTAGATGGAATATATTATTATAAAAGTTTGACGTTCATATTGTAAATTTGATGTGTCTTGTATTCTTATTTACGCCTTTAATGCCTTTTATTTTAAAGCTCAACGTTTTTATAGAGAAGTACTATGCTTACTCTATGTTGATAATGAACTAAGATTTATTTATTAAATCAGAAAAAATCTCAAGTTAACTTTTTAAATGCATACAAAACTCACAAGACAGTCACCAGAAATACCTAGAATGTAACAGTTTTATTTGCCGGTAAACTTATGAATTGTCATGATCCATCATCTGTCATGTTCATAACGTGACAGGTAACTGACACATGTCATGGTATACAGAAATGCTATGTGGCTCAAGTGCATTATTATAATAGTTGCTTTCACTGTCATGCGAAAATTTATTAAAATAACTCATAGTTTCCATGATATGATCGCATAAAACCAATGTTTAACTGAAGGATACTATACAGCTATTCAATGAATTCGTATTAAATCTTAGCTATAATTCGGTATTTTCCACCATCCGCAATGAAATATCAAACCTTTTTATAAAAGCGCACCTTATTATATACGTCGTTTCATTGATCACTTTTATTTATTTGCAATATTGTATTTTAAATAAACTGAAACCAATAATATTAGGTCAATTGATGATAGTGAGCAATGACGTCACATTTCAGTAATCTCATACAAAATATATGGAAACGTTCCTTTTTGACAGTTATAGAATAATTTTACAGAATAATGACACTTTTATAACGGCACAATAAAATTGAAAAATCATAGCTGAATGAATTATTTTAATATGGTAATAATTGATTTCAAATAAATCAGAACAAATTATTGTATATTTTGTCTATTTAGACCATAGAAGTAAAAAATATATTTTTTTACGTCCATGATTTAAACATGATTAGATTATGTTCACAATCAAAACAGCTCATAAACATCCCCACCTAGGAGTACGAGCCTAACCGTACAGGGTGTATAGGCCTTAGTCGATTGGCCGACTACACAACCCTTGAATCTTTTCGCAGGCGTGTGCAGGTTTCCTCGATCTCTTGCTGGATCCTTCTCAGTAGAAAACTACCGTCCAAACCAGTAGTAGCTTCATTTGACATTCATATGTGTTCTGTAAGAACCTAAACAAAATAAACACTTTTCATTTTCATCGGAAGGCAACAGTCTAATAAGCCACCGACACTCTATTATTTTATATAAAATTGCGAAACTATCAGACCAGAGTTATAAAGTTTTGAACTACAGTCGCGTGAAATCTCCCAAAATAAATCCGGATTCTAACAAATGAGTTTCCCGGGGGAACGTTGATTGTACCGACTGTTATTCCCCAATGGAACACCTCTATTAAGGGTTATGTAAAAGTGTTAAACTCGCTAACGTTATCCGGGAATAGATTTTTCGTGTTCCTTTCGTATGTTAACATATCGGAAAATGGTGTTCGGAAAATCTTTTTAGTTACCGGTTTCTCCAATGGTACGCCCAACAAGTAAATGTAAATATCTAAACATTCACACTTCAGCATGTAACCCTAATTTAAGCAAAGCTTGTATTCATCATCATCTCAATGTAACGTCCCCACCGAGGGGCACGAGCCTACCCGGATGGGTGTATAGGTCTTAGTCGTCCACGTGGGCCTAGTGCGGATCGGCCGACTTCACGCATAACCTTTGAGTTGCTTCGTAGGTGTGCGTAGATTTCATCACGATGTTTTCCTTCACCGTAAGAGTGCGGATAAACGTTTATTATTAACCAATTTATTAGTTTAAGAAGACTTAGAAAGAAAAATAGTGAAGAACAACATTCTTTAACCAAACAAATATACTAAGTGCATACCTATAGTGACCACGAAAACCACTTTATTAGTTTTTAAAAAGGACTTCCTTGTTTCCCTACCAGTTACGGGCATAATAGGTTTCCCTTTTTCTCTTTTACACAAAAGTGAATCCGTTAGAAAGGGACGGAATGGAGGGTCGCGAATGTATCACATTGTAATAAAGTTATGTAGACAGGTATAACCACAGACTTCAGAATACACTTTAGACTGGACAAGCCGCTAACTTTATAGGCAGTCCCAGTGTCGCAATTTCTTTTCGGTTCTTACCTGTGAAAAGTTATTATATTTTTGGTAATTTACTGATTCATTGCGATGATGGCTTGTTACAATTGGGATGGCAGTTTGGAAAAAAAAACGGTAATTTTTCTAATATTCGTGCGTTTTGACTCGTCTCACAAAGCGTAAACTAGTAGCCAGTGTATGCTCGTTGAGCTTACAGTTGTCGCACTTTAAACGCGGCTTGCCCCATCTCCTGTATTGGGAAATCTGTGGGTATAACTGATGATGTGATGATAAATTAAGGAAACGGGAAAGCAGTCGCGTTTAATGAGATTTTTATATTATTCACTATACATGAATGCCCTCTTAAAATATATGTGCTTGAGTAAAACGTGCACTTACACTTACATCTAGTTTAAAGCATTTAAAATTTTTTACCAATGTCCAATATATCATAAAATATGTTGTCAAAATGACATTGTACAGCGGATGTCATTTCGGGGACACATTTTCTGTATTAATGACAATCCATTCGTATTTGTCGTCCGTTTTCTAAAGTTTAAATACATTTGCGCAGCTGTAAAATATCAAAGTGACATATTTTATAGACGACCAATAGCCTTTTACTATTGGTTTAGATATCTTATCTGTGCATAGTTATAATCTCTATTTCGTAAAACAAGGATTAAAACCAAATCCAGCATATACCTGAATATTCATACAAATTTATGTAAATCACACTTTAGGCTGAGATGCCAAATCTGCGCTCGCACTTGCCCGTGAAGCTGTAAAGGCATCTCGGCCAACAGCAGTAGTAGTTCGAAAAAAAAAAAAAAAAAAAAAAAAAAAAAAAGCTCTAATTGGACATTTTGATGCACGATTCGTATCCATGCGTAACAGATTAGAAATAATTGAAATCATATCGAATATATAAAGGTTGCTCAACATGCAACACAGAGGGCTGTTTTCAGTGATTCTCTAAACGATAATTTGCGGAATGTAAACATCCTTTGCAGAACTAGAAAAATTGACGGAGCTCACAGGATTTGCAATTTGAAACGGCAGTGGGCAGGGCACATAGAGCGTACAACCGATAGTTGGGGCGGAAAGGTTTTCGAGTGACGTCCAAATAAGAGAACGATAGCGTAGGCCGATCCCCAACTTGATTTATTTAAATTTTACAAAATTTTATGTTAAAATGAAATTATAAACTCTAACTCTTAAAAATTACTTTTATATTAATTAACCATAATATGAATTAATACGATGATACCTATGATATAGTCGATGGAATCTCATTGAGCGAGCATGTCCCTGATGGACGGATGACGTGGTTATAGTGTGGTGTGACTAACCCCTAGCAAATGGATGCCAGCTGCTAGGGGTTAGTCCGCATGGAAATCATTTGAGGAAGCCTTTGTAGAAGTCCCTATCACGGCGAAGTTGCTAGAACATTAAAACATTCAACAAACCGACATCCGAGGTTCCACACCGTTGCGATTCCCCGTGGATTCGCTCGGTCCCTATTCGCCTAACCGGCGTATGCCAGGTCATATACTAGGTTACCTAGTCCTCCCCGCAAAGCCCTAAACCGACGTTCAAGTCGTTCTCTAGGACGCTCTTAAGCTCGTTGTGTAAATTTTTAAGGCTGAGAGTCATCTACGCTCGCCAATTGCCCGGAGAAACTGTAAAGGCCATCTGCGGCTAACAATAGTACTTAGTTCTAAAAACAAAGAAGAGTTCTTTTATATACACAAAAATAATAATCGCTTTTAGCGCCGTGGCGCACTAGACCAGAGCGGCAGATATTGTTAAATGACAATAGTATTACCATATAAATTACCCAAATACTGGTATTCTTGAATAAGCCGGTTTGTGATGCCGGTCATTAAAATCGAATCATTGCTCGATCCTTTGTCCTGTACACATTGCTTAAGAATAATAAATAAGCCACTATTTACATATAAAAAATTAAAGTGTCTGTTTGTAAAGTTAAAATCACTGTTTTTTACTACATGTATATGAATACGAGTACGTTTTTTTAAGGTAAATACACAATAATAATATATTTAATTTTATCTGTCAATTCAGGCTAATCTTTAAAATGGTTGGACCGATTTTAACCGAACTTTCATTGGCAGGTTACTGCTGTTATAAGGAGTAGCTTAGGTGAATTTTATTGTACAAAATATTTTAATTAAAAATAATAATAATAATGCAATTTCCAACTACTGCCTAGATCCACATGCAGCTCAAATGACAACTTCATTTAGTAAAGCGATTTTAATAAAATTTGTAAGGAGTTAGTTTACACCCTGAATGTGTTAAATGTATAATGTAATCTATGTGTTTAACATTGGCTACGTTTTCATGGTGGAGAATGTTAAATATCTCGGGCAATACCGCGGAGCTTAGCTAGTTATAATTACAGTTCATTGGCAGATCGCTATAGAACATTACAGTTGTAAAAGACAAAGGCGTATCCATTAATACTCCACGGATACAAGTTCATTGACCAGTCAGACTAATTTATCACTTTGATTTGTACTCGGCCATTGAATCTATGAAATGTACGTAATCTATGTATATGCGGTGTCAGTGTTGCCACCTTAGCCCTTTTGTGGCTAGATCTAGCACTTTTCAGTATAGCTGAACTCCTTTTTTAACGATTTAGCCCGAAAATGGCAATCTTTTTTACTGTCTTGATAATATTACCAAAGCATGAAGTTTTCGACATACTAACAAATACTTTATTGCTATATCATCGGTCGTGAGGGTTTTTTTAGAAGCTCTAAAAAAACGGCATTATGACCCGATTATTTCAGCAGTTTTAGAACAGAAAATCTTTTGATGCTCAATTTAGCCCTATTTAGCCATTTTAACTTCTCAAAAAACCCATTTCTTAAAACTAAAGTGGCAGCACTGCGCAGTGTTGCGAACAATATAAAATAAAAATGAGTTTTGACAGATAATGTAATTATCATTAATCATTATCGTAAAAGAATTCATAATGAAGTTAAAAAAAGAATAGGTACATACTAAAAATTACGACCAATTTGGTGTTATGGTTGAGACGTCGGCTACTACACTAATAACTTTATGAGGTGTAAAGTTTGTAAAACATAGGAACGTAGATTTGCAAAAGGATAACATTGTATGTGTTGCTTGCTAACTGTAAATTTGTTTAATAACTGTTGAATAAACGAAGGGAAACCCTATATTAATCGTGGTTTTGAATGAGGAGATTTGCCTAGTCACAGTCACTTTGTACGTTTTTCCTAGTTCAGTTAGAATCACCTGATTGTAAAGATCATTTAGTACTTCAGAGGGCACGGATATATGTTGGTACCGACACCGACGATACTATCTTAGAATGGCAATCGATAACACCCACCGATCCGCTTCAGGCCCGAGTTAATACTATCCTCAATACTACCATCATGCAAACTTTTAAGTGTTTCCCTACACGATAAGATACAAAACGAGGATATCCGTAGAAGAACTAAGGTGACCGACACAGCCCACAGGATTAGCACATAGTGCGTAAAAACGATGGCCGATGGGGAGGAAAGATTCTCGAGTGGCGTCCACCTAACGGGAAACGGAGCGATCCAGCCTCCAAACAGATAGACGGATGACCTGGTTAAGGTGGCGGGTAGCAGATGGATGTCAACTGCCAGGGATTGGCTCCCGTGGAAATTAGGAGAGATATAGTAGACCGTAATGATGATGATGATAAAGTGCGAGAGTGCTTGAGCCGCATTGGGACGACATAAGCTATTGACGACAGCACTCTTCACTTCATGACTTTTCGTACATTATATTAATAATAAACAAGGTCTAATAACACTCAAGTGGTTGTACGACCTTCACCGAAGCAATAAATGTCATTTCAAAATGAACACACAAAAGTCGATATCGTTTCAATGCAAGCTTGAAATAGCCTGCACGCTAGTCTTAGGCCTTGACTTGGCCTAGGGCTTATTGAATAATATGTTAGATATCGATCGACCATGATGTATCAGCCTATTGCATGTCTCATGCACAAAACTGTTGCTGGGTTTTGTGAGCGAGGAAGTGTATGAGGCTAAAATGCTTTTTTTTCTGGAATTGATTTTGTTGTTGGCCGCAGATGACCTTAACGATGTCACCGGAAGAAAATGGCGAGACTAGCTCAGCCTAGCCAGCCTCAGGTCGCGGCACGAGACCGCTTACGGAGACCTATCGAAGTAGAAGAAGGACGGCCACTAAGGGCGCCCACTAGAGCTCGAACCTCGACTTAGTGCCGTCCCTCTGATGAAGGAGGAAAATGACGGAGTGAGGAGGCTAAAATGTGTTTGTATGTAAGTCTTTATTCTACTTTGAAACGGAGAGTTGAATTGAGATGGTTTTAGTGTTGACAGAATTATCAACTGATATTCACACCACGCTATCTAGATTTAAGTTAAGCGTGTAGCTTATATAACGTGTACTAAACAATTGATAAACTTATTATTTTTATGAAATTCATTCATGATGTATTGACCCACAACTTTACACACAGATAATAATGAGGGTCGAATTATTATTTATTACTAGGATTCTTAGAGCGTCGGTGGCTCAGTGGTGTGGACTGTCGCCTCTACCGGAGGCTGAGTTCAAATCCCGACACGTACCAATATTTCGAATTTTCGAAAATATATGTACGTTATCCGACGCTCTTACGGTGAAGGAAAACATCGTAGAACTCAAGCACGCCTGAAGAAGATTCGAAGTTTGTGTGTGAAGTCATCATCGCATGGCCCCGTGGACAACTAAGGCCTAATCACCCTATCGGGTAGGCTCGTGCCCTCGGGGGACGTTTAATGAGCTGATGATGATGACTAGGATTCTTTGTGTAATAGCCAACATCTCAACCAATGAACCACAAAGATTGTCTGGCAGATATCGCTCTAAGCAATAATGCGTTTAATATTTCGGTTAGTTATTAAATTCCTTTTTTGTACAATACTAAAAATTTTCTTTTCAAATATATTTGGACCATGAAATTATTTTTATGTACCCAAAAATTTTACAGCCACAAAATTATCATCTATTAACCTTACTATCTTAGACTCAGTTACATAGTTAGTATTCCGAACGATTCCCCTCAATAAGGTACCTAAGTAAATTGCTATCTCCAGACTGAATGCTATTTCGCCGAGTGGTCGCCCTATTTCCTTTAGGGTTTTAAGTACATTAATAGGTCAGCGTCTTACAGTTACAGCTATATATAGAATGTTTGATTAATGTATATTATACAATTACAGCTATATATAAAAGCATGTTTGATTAATTTAAATTATATCATACTATATACATGTTGGTAGACGCTCACTTAATGTTTTATAGGATTTATTAAATAATTTGCTTTGGAATCCTTAGTATAATATTATGCTAGACCGTAGATTTTAATAAAAAATAATACAAATTTTCCACCGACATTCACACAGCACCGTATAGCCCCAAACTATGCATCTAGCTTGTAATATAACTAAATAATGGAAGCTACAGATGACCTAACATATTTTTTGAGGTCCCTGATACCCGAAAAGTTAACTATTAAAAACTAAAGGTTGAACTATTTTATCTATGAGATGACGATCGTAAAGTTTGCATCCATCTTACTGATTCCTGAAATCCCACTCACTCTTTCTTAATCTCGCTTCAACATAATACAGTCGACTGCTGCACTAAGCATTTTCTGATTTTCAAACATACTGGTCCTCTGCTTTCCAGACAAAACAAAAGAGTTTTTACTATTGCCAAAATGAGATCATCACTCTAGAATCCGTCTGCTATTGGAGCAGATCCTAAGTTATATGACATTCGTTTTCCAATTCCATTTGCTAAACCAATGAACAACAAACACCAAATTCTAACTTAAGTTTTACACAAAAAATTAAACAATAGATTTTTAGAATTTCTAAAAACAGAACAGAAATTATTATTTACGAATAATGATTAGAAATCATAATGACAAACTAATAATTACAAGCAATAAAAAATCCCACGACCCAGACCTTCGACGCCGTTCCCAACAAATTAAATCTGACCTCCACGTTTAACTTTCCCAATCTCAGCCGGGTGTTTCTTCACCTTAACACGTAATATCAAAATCACCCTTGGTCGTCAATTCCGATAACTCTAAAATGCATTAATGGGATTGTAATTGGGTCTCAAAAGTAAAATTTTACAATTTTAGATTCTGAATTATTGTAATTTTTAATTAAATAAATATATCCACTGACAAACACACAGGGCCGTCTAGCCCCAAACTAAGACTGTTACATCGATACGAAACAACAGATAACCATACTTAGATGTATATATTTTTTAAATAATAACATATTGTATATAAAAATACCCAGACCGGTACAAATATACATGTCCATGCACACAAATGTTTATAGTGTAAGGGGAACGAACCCGGAACCCTTGGTGTAGTAGCTGACGTCTCAACCGTCACAAAAAATGGGTCGTCAAATTGGTAACACCATAAGACAATTCATTCTACTATACAATTACTATTTTAAACTAATAACATTAAAATTTTACCCGAATAAATGGATTATAAAATGTAGTTAAGGCGTAATGTCAACTTAAGTTACCTACATAGCTCGCCGTATCATGAAGTTGAAGTGGCAGTGGGCTGGTCATGTATATCACAGAACCGTTGGAGCCGACGAGTTTTGGAGTGGAGACCGCATCTGGGCAAGCGTAGCGTGTGACTCCTAGACCAATGGACCGACGACTTACAAAAGGTCGCTGGTGGAGGCTGGATGAGAAAAGCAGAGGACCGGGATATCTGGTGCAAAATGGACGAGACCTATGTCCAGGACTGCAACAGGTTGAGGAGAGAATGGCAAGTAATTTAGTGGAATTGAAGCCCTGATCGGGTGCAAGGTTACTTGGGCGCACGCCACACTTACCCTTGGCCCAACCTTGATTGGCTACCAATTTTCTTTTTTCCGGATAAGAAAGCTATTTGTGTAATGAACGCGATGATTTGAAGGTCGAATAGATGTGTCAAGTGGATGCTATTTTCGAGTGTGTAAGTGCTTTCTCAACTGAGTGGATATAAAAATAAACCGTATTCCGATGAATAGGGTTTATTGTAAGTTCTTATTTTGGTTTGGTTATAATTGAATTATTTATTGCTTTCTTATATGTATTAAGAAATGTATCTTCATTCTATAACGGCCCACTGTAGGGCCTAATGTATGTATGTATAAGCAGTGGCGTGCACTGAGATTACGAGCAAGCTATGCAAGTGATATCCGACGCTCTTACGGTGAAGGAAAATATCGTGAGGAAACCTTCATGCACGCCTGCGAAGAGATCAAGGTTTGTGTGAAGTCGTCAATCCGCACTGGCCCGCGTGGACGACTAAGGCCTATCACCTATACGGGTAGGCTCGTGCCCCTCGGTGGGGACGTTTAATGAGCTGATGATGAGGATGCAAAGTGAAATAGCCTGTATAATATTAATATTTATTTGATATAAACAAGGTAGATATTGAATTAAATTTGTACATCTCAATTCTTAACAAACAATATTTTTTCGCCTGCTACCGTCAACACCACCACATACCACTCACGATTTAGGTAAATGGGCGATGAAGTGGGAATCATTTAATATGTTGGTGATTTTCCGGGTTGTCTGGACGCACAGGGTATGCACTGCTTATTTGAGTGCACGCCACTGTGTATACACGCCATATAGATTGGTGGACAAAAACAATAATCCACTAGCACGTTTATTGTTAGTTAATATATAAAAATATGTTTTATTATTTCAAAACGCTTTACTATATTAATTATTTGTAGTTTGTTAATAATGTTACTAAAATAATATTTTTCCTACAGCAGTCAGAAATATCAATTTGGACCCTGATTGCTTGACACTGAGCACGTTCTATTGTAGTAAATATTAAAATATGTTTTATTATTTCAAAACGCTTTACTATATTAATTATTTGTAGTTTGATTAATAATGTTACTACAAAATAATTATTTTTCTACAGCAGTCAGAAATATCCCATTAAAAATGTAACATAATTTTTAGTGTTAGAGCCATTATTAAATATAAAAGCAGTAAAACCCAAAATATAAATTCAGGATTCCATCCACTCCATATTATTTAAGACAAAGGAAGTATAATTTTGTGTTTCATATTTATATTTTGAGCTAAAAATAACTAAAACAATGTCACTCAACCGCGAGATTCAAGAGCGCTTCGTTCAAGTACCATGGTGAGAAATTTCGCTCATGGGTCGAAGAAACAATAAATTAAGAATTTTATTTTCTTATTCATTTCTTAATAATGTTAAAAAATAAAATTATTTAAGATTATTGAGAATTTAATAAAGAAAAACATTATTGCAGACGGCATATCGTCATTGTATGTCTTATAAAAAATCACGAATCCATACTATTTTGCATCATTGTATTCATCAATGAATAAAAGCTTCAATACAAAATTAGAAAACTCCTATACACGAAACAAAAGTGTCCGTAACAAGAAAGATAGAATTTCGTGGAAAACAAAACGCATATTACTGGTTTCTTAGTTACAGATTCTCGTAAATACCATCCTTGAACATAATGGGTCAAAAACGGCCTATTACTATGTTTATATTCTGTAATATATATGACTTAAGTATTTAAATTACTTATGCTAACATAATCTAGCACCTACGTAACTAACATATTAAGTTGAAAATACTATAAACACAAAAAACAATTTGTCATTACTACCATTATGTACCCACAGAACGAATATTTCCCTTCAATCTTCCACGTGCAAGTTATAACTTACCAAAATATATTAGACGAAGGCGTGAAAGAGAGGGTGATTTATAAAACTGTCATGAGTGAAAGGGACATGCGATTGACAAGGGATAGGAGTGGGTGAAATGAGACCGTATAGATGTACCCGAGTGTACGGCGGCTGAATATTAATGCACTGAGGGAAGCTTGTAGATTTGGTCCAAATAATGAAGAGAGAGCGGATTTTGGAAAAGATTTTCTATTGTACTTTGTTCGTACTTCCAAAACCCGTGACAGCCTGTTGCTGGACTAAGGGCCTACTCCAGAACTTTGATTTGATCTTGACGCTTGGAAATAAGGAGATTATCATATTCCTTAAGATTCACGAGCCAAATGGAGGCCCAGTCCTTTGGTAGACATGTGTGGGGCCGAACCCAACAGCATAGAGGCCCTTTTTCATATTATTATTGGAAATAAGATATATAGATGATAGATATTATTATCATTGGAGATGATTCATGTTATAGGAAATAAGGTTGGAGATTAAGAAAGGGTTATCATTCTGAAGGCTAAATAGCAAAAGCACTTGTACCTATTCTTTGCTGAATTTTTTTTTTAGATTTTGAACTTGAGTACTCACCTTCGAGAAAAGTAGTGATACTACTATTTCCAAACTGGTGATTTCAAGATTCGTGAATAAAAACATGTCAAAAGTATCTGCATAATTTTTTTGAGTAAAGGTAGTTTGATTTTGATTTGGTACAATTATTGTATTCTCATAATTATGATGATATCAAAAATCATCACATATTTCCCAAATTCAACAAAGCTCTATACATTGCAATCCTTTGGGATTCAATCAATTGATAAATTGTATTATATTCGTATTTCCAAAACATGTATACAAGTACGCCAAGCTATTGATTAAAAGCTTATTACTTGAATTGGGTTTAATGGCGCTATTTGAATTTCTGTAAATAACTAATAAAAGAAGTTCCTTATCTATCAAATTCTGTATTTCTCAATGCATAACAAATTGGTCAGAGGCGCCAAACGATGGTATCTACTGATGCTTTCATCATCATTATAATATAACAGTTAACTATGTTCACTGTTGAATGAAAGGCCTCGTAAATTATTTAAATGAACTTTTTAATATAAAAAAAATAATGTAATTAATGTGCGAGGTATGTGCCTACACAATTTCACATACATCGAACGGTAGTAGCGAAATATATGAATTTAATAAATATATAAATCAAATTGTGATCACTGAGAAGTTGTAAGAAATAAAGTTGTAAGAAATTTCTCTGTCAGTCCATCTGCAGCAGAGAAAAATATGATAGAAACTAAATAATGAGAGTCATTGCCAAACATTAATCAAGTCCACATTTCAACGTTAAATCACCAAAAAGGATCACAAAACCTCAAACACATTTTGCCCTACACGAAAAATTCATGATCAAATTGGTCAGAAAAACCAAACAATGGCATCTCCCGACGCATCGTTCACGAACAACACGCTAACTATAATCGGGGGCACACGAAGGCACCACGGGGACAAGATACCAAACTTTCCTATCACCTTCCTCAAACATTTACAATATTGTGAAACAAATTTTCAGCTTGGAGAATAAAAAAAAAAAAAAAAAAAAACTATAATCGGGGCGGCGAGCGGCTTACGGGCTGGAATCTAATATCGATATAGCAGCCGCCCGTGTCTGCCGTAATTAGTTTTTCACGCTACTCGATAGGCATTGTGTAGGCCCCTCTATGTAGGAATCCACTGAAGCCTTTATGCATGTCGAGCAAAAAGCGGTCGGATATTCGACGAGATCGTTAGCATAGTAGGTAGGTTATGGATTGTAGTTTTCGTGTGTTTCAGTGTTTATATACGCTTCTTTCAAATAAGGTTGACATGTGTATAAGAAATGTGCTGGGATCTTTCAAATTGCATCATCATTATAAAAGTTTACTAAGGTCACTGCTAAATGAAAGGCCTCGTCAATGATTTAAATGAACTTTTAAATATTAACAATTTTAATTATTATTTGGTTCACAAACGGAATGTAGTGTGCAATAATGTACAATACTTATGCTATAATTATTCTTTAAATATATAATTTTACATTCATTCTACATATAGTGAACACGACATGCAATGAGTAGTTAGGTAGGTAGTGTAAGTAATGTGCGAGGTACCTACACAATTTCACATAAATCAAACGGTAGTAGAGAAATATATGAATTCAATAAATATATGAATCAAATTATGAACATTTAAAAGCATTAATGAAACCGCTTGAACAACGTATTACATATATGTACTAGATAAAGATTCTAAAAAAATTGTGGGATCTGTAATAGAAAGAAAGAACTCGTAAAAAGTAAATTAAAAGAACTTGGTTACATATAATCCAAGGTCAGGGTCCTTGTAAGGGCACTGACTGGACACTGCAAGCTAAAAAGTCACCTTCACAAAATGAAGCTAAGTGACTCGGAAACTTGCAGATTCTGCGTGGAAGAGAGAAAGACACCAATCCACCTATTCTGCAATTGTGGTCCTCTACAATGGAAGCGAAACATCCACTTGGGTAATTATTATCTATGCCCAAGTGACATCAAATCTATAAAGTTGGGCAGGATCCTAAACTTCCTAAAAAGTGCCCAACTTTTAGATGAACTCTAAGAGAGGAGCGCGTCACAAAAGATCTTCTAGGTCGAAGTGACAACAGGTCTGATAAGCCTGAATAGCCCTCAAACCCAAAAATATTTTTATTTCTGTATCCTTTTTGTTGTTTTGGTGTACAATAAAGTAATAAAATAAATAAATAAATAAATAAATAATAATACCTATACTCGTAGCATGCGGATTTAATGGTGAATAATAAAATAAATTAATAGTAACAAACATTGACTGAGGAATCATTTGTGTCACACATCAATTATCTCCATCTGCAGTTTACGGAAAAATAAAGTGAACATATACAAACGTAATGAAAGCGCGATCTAATATACAAGCAATGCCATCTATCGGCAATAAACGTTAATTACATGCAATTGGCACCCGAGCGCCATGTAAACATTATAGCCGTAGGCTTGTGTAATTATTCGACCTTGGCTTGATACTTGAAGGTTTACTATTCATCGTTAATTATTTCCTCCATTGATTTTGACGACTCATAGTTAAAACGTTGACTACAACACCACATTATAAATCTTTGTTTTGAAAACGGTGAATTTCCAGATAAACTTAAATGTACTGTGGTAAGGCCCTTGCATAAAAACGGTGATAGAGAAGATATTTAAATTACCGCCCTATTGCATTTACACCCATTTTGTCAAAAGTTGTAGAAAAAATTGGTATAAATATATGTACACATTCTTTGAAAAACATGAGGTTTTGATTAGAGAACAAAACGGTTTTCGGAAAAACAGTTCAGTTAATACTGCAATTTTGATTTAGTCAAAAGGGCTACAACTAGTATGGACGCTAGGAAGCCAGCATGCGCTATTTATATGGACATGACAAAGGCATTTGAAAACGTCGATCACAAATACTATTAGATAAGCTTCATAAATGCGGCATACGTGGGAACGGTCTCAATCTAATAAAATCATTCTTAGAATAGAACCCAATGTACGAATTATTACAATTATGTGTAAGTAGCAATACAGAAAGAGCGTATAGGTCTAATTATAAAGAAGTAAAGTATGGCGTCCCGCAGGGCACTATCCTTGGCCTCTACTATTTTTAGTTTATATAAATGACATAATACATGCACCACACATCCTATGATATTATTCGCGGACGACAGTACTATTTTTATTAAATCTGACAATGACGTTGACTACAATAATGATATAATTAATACAATTGAAAATACAAATAAATGGCTGAATGATAATAATCTTCAATTAAATTTAAAAAAGACTAATTTAATGCATTTCAGCCAGAGAAATTCTAATAATTTGACTATTAGTATACAAGGAGCAGATTGCTAGCACAAGCTCAGCTAAATTTCTGGGCGTCACAGTAGATAGCAACATGACATGGGCATCGCACTCGATAAATATTTGTAAAAAGCTTCAAAATTATTCCTTTGCTCTTATAAGTTATTTCAGAAAGTAGACAAAAAAGCACTTGTAATGCATATCATGGATATGTGGCAGCTACTCTACGATTTGGATAATTTTTTGGGGAAATTCGTCATACAGGGATATTATCTTTAGAGCTCAAAAGAAGTGCATAAGAGCCATTTGTGGTTTGAAGCCGACAGAGAGCTGTAAACCCCATTTCAAATCCCTGAAATTATTAACTTTTACTGGTCTCTACATCTACGAATGCTGTAAGTTTGTCAAATGTAATCCACATTTGTTCGAGATGATAGAGCCAGCAAAAGACTTACGGCTTCGCCCCAGGAAACCTTTTGTACACACTCGAATCTGCAAAACAGCCATGATGAAAAAAAGTGTAGAAATCA
Organism: Leucinodes orbonalis; assembly: GCA_019425675.1. NCBI lineage: Eukaryota > Metazoa > Arthropoda > Insecta > Lepidoptera > Crambidae > Leucinodes > Leucinodes orbonalis. The sequence goes on along the minus strand of PQWD01000929.1, from coordinate 207,274 downwards.
TGGCTCCTAGACTATTTAATAAATTGCCTGTAGAGTTAAGCAAATTGTGTATTGACAAATTTAAAAGTGCCTTATTTAATTTACTTATTGACAAATGCTATATAATTTAAATGAATATTTTGAGGACGTTTTGACATTTTAATTTTTCATTTTAGGAATAATTTTGTATTGTTTTTAAATATAGTATTATTATTTTTTGTTTACTTGACATGAATTCCTGTTATGCTTAATTTTACGTTCTTTATAAATACTTTCTTAAATTTACCTTATTTTTATTTCTTTTTACTATTGATAATATTTATTATAATTTGAGTGAAATATTGAATAGGATTTGACACTTTAATTGGACATTTGAATGTAGATTGTGATAAATGAAATAAAAAAATTTAATGTACTATATATGTGAAAATAAGATATGTTATAATATTCATATACCAAAATGGTGAAACATAGAGATTCATCTCATAAGAAAGAACACATGTATGTACCTATGTTTATGAATAAATGAATTATTATTATTATTATTATTATAACACCAACATCCGGGTTCGATCCCATGGCAGTATAAACATTTTCTGCGGTCGAACTGTTTGTAGTGGACTAGGTTTTTCTATGTATGTGAACTATGTATTTGGAAGAACAGGGAAATAAGTATGTTTAACACTATGTAAGTATTATTATTAAAAGGTGTGTTGTGTGGTGTTAAAAATGTATGTACAGGTAGGTATTTAAAAAAAAAACTGATCGGTTCGGTTATTATGTAACCAAATTCTAGTTAAATAAAAGAAACATAGTTCATCGGAAGAATTTAAACCTACATATCTAAGCTATTAGAATCCAATCAGAATAAGCAATTCCATTGTAAAGCCCAAGCTTAGAGTGACAAATTGGAAACTGATTTTTTGTGCAAGATTTAATCCTTCGAATGAAGAGTTTCGTGTTTGGTTCTGGAATCATAGGTTTTTAGATTTTTTTTTAATAGTTATTACTGAAAGATTCATCATCATTAGCTCATTAAACGCCTCCATTGAGGGACACGAACCAGCACCCTCCAGATCGGAAGGCAACACTCCACACCAATGAGCCACCGATACTCAACGAATAAATATACTTCATCATCATCAGCTCATTAAACGTCCGCCGAGGGACACGAGCCTACCCGTATAGGGTGATTAGGCCTTAGTTGTCCACGCGGGTCCAGTGCGGGTTGGACGACTTCACACACGGCCTTTGAATCTCATCGCAGGCGTGCATGAAGGTTTCCTCACGATGTTTTTCTTCATCGTAAGAGCGTCGGATAACGTACATAAAATTCGAAAACACATTGGAACTTGGTGGGATTTAAACCTCAGCCCCCCGGTAGAAATGCAACAGTCCACACCATGGAGCCACCGACGCTCTATATACTTATTTACTCTTATATTTTTACCACAAGCCAGTGAGTAAAGCCTAGAAATTTATTTCTAATTCTGTTGGCAAGATTTCAACACCCGCCGTATAGCGAAAGTTATAAAGCCTTTAAACTATTCGTTGAATAACAAATTGCTTAATTACCATAATTATGACGGTTACATTGATGCTATCGCATTTTGGGATTTATTTTATGACGATGTGAGGTCGTTGGCATTGGCATATTCGACTCAACTATTTTCCCACTGTTAAAACTGAAATTGATTATTATATGTGCCTATTTGTTTTGAAAAAAATATAAATTTTTCTATGACTAGCTTTTGCCCGCGGCTTCGCTCGCATTAAATTCGGGATAATCACGGTACTTTCATTTATCACTATACATAGGATTTCCCCTCCTCCAACTTTAAAGGTTTCGGGGTCAATTTCAGTTTTTTTTAGCAAAATTTATGTTATAGTGAGCTAACCTTAAAAGATAGACATATGCTGTCGCGGACTTTTTTGTAGACCTTTAAAAGGAGAACAATACTCTCATACATGACTTTTGTGAAACTTTAACCGTTTACTCAGCGTACGCAGCGGAAGCTCCAAGTATGAAAAAATACCCCCGATTTTGAAACATTCTTCATTGCTGCTCCGCTTCTATTACTCGTAGCGTGATGATATATAGCCTATAGCCTTCCTCGATAAATAAGCTATCTAACACTGAAAGAATTTCAAATCGAACCAGTAGTTCCTGAGATTAGCGCGTTCAAACAAACAAACAAACAAACTCTTCAGCTTTATATATTAGTATAGATAATTAATTGCCCATGGAACAAGCTTCTTGCTTAATTTGGATTGTTGAAATTTTTTTATTTATTTTAGTGTTGAATATCATTGAAAGTCCATCAGTAAAATTTATGTGGCTGTGTACTTTAGTCGTTTCATTATCAGCCTATAACTGCCCACTGCTGGGCACACAGACCTTCCCGCACATAGCTATGGGGAGATTGGGCCATAACCCACCACTAACCCAATGCAGAAGGTGATTCTTAACGACTATCATCTTAATATTGTAGCCAAGACTTATATTCTTATACAAAAATTAAACTATGGGAACGAAGACCGCTTAGCAGTTCTCTTTTGAATTTCTGGTGGGTGTCGTGGAAAATATAAATTTTTAGGAACATTTTAAGATAGCAACTACATTCGTCATAAAATCTTGGTATTGGGAAATGATGACCCAGATTTGATCGAAAAGATTTGACAAAGTGTAACACTAACGAATTTACAATAATTAAAACTTGTAAGCTAAAACTGTATTTTAACACATAAAATCCGAAGAAGACTTACAGAGCTTTGAAGCTTTCATGAGCTTATTAACAAGCTAATGTCTAATGAGCCAGCTTGTTCCGCCTCTGCCAACTCCGGCAAATCTTGGCAGGATCCCAAAACCCTGACATTGTATATGAAACCAACAAAAACCTTATAAGTTCAAGACCAGTATTGATGGCGTGTCACGCTCCATGACGTATTAGTAATTTAGACGTGGTAAGGTCTTGTTCTGCTCTTAATTGTCTATGATCGTGTATACTTTTCGAAATATATTTATAAGTATAAAGCAGGATTATTTGAAATCTGTATTTACTGTAAGTTTTGCATACATAATAAAAAAAATACGTTAATAATCGATCATCCCACACCGGTATAAGATGGTTCGTTCGTAATATTCATTTATTTAGTTATTTTTTTTTGATTTATTTACTTAGAAAACAAACGGTTATATATTTCATTAGTTTCTACATATATTGTTGTTACAAACAGACCTATAGTTTCCTTCTTTAATCAGTTACATATAATTAATTTGAGCTTAGCTCCGAATTAGTATTAGTGTAATGTTACTTGTACAATGATAATTATTAGGTATAATTGGATATTTGACACCACTAATCGTTGACGCACTTTTTATGAACTGTCAAAAAGGAACGTTTCCATATATTTTGTATGAGATTATTGAAACGTTACGTCATTGCACACTAACATCAATTGACCTAATATTTTGGTTTCAGTGTATTTAAAAATACAATATTGCAAATAAAAACAAAAGTGATCAATGAAACGACATGTAAAATAAAGTGCACTTTTATGAAAATAAGGTTTGGTATTTTATTGCGAATGGTGGAGAATACCGAATTATGGTAATTAAGCAATTTGTTATTCAACGAATAGTTTAAAGGCTTTATAACTTTCGCTAACGGCGGGTGTTAAATCTTGCAACAGAATTAGAAATAAAGTACTAGGCTTTACTCACTGGATTGTGGTAAAAATATAAGAGTAAATAAGTATATAGAGCGTCGGTGGCTCCATGGTGTGGACTGTTGCATTTCTACCGGGAGGGCTGAGGTTTAAATCCCACCAAGTTCCAATGTGTTTTCGAATTTTATGTACGTTATCCGACGCTCTTACGGTGAGGAAAACATCGTGAGGAAACCTTCATGCACGCCTGCATGAGATTCAAAAGTCGTGTGTGAAGGCGTCCTACCCGCACTGGGCCCGCGTGGACGACTAAGGCCTAATCACCCTATACGGGTAGGCCTTCCTCGATAAACAAGCTATCTAACACTGAAAGAATTATTTAAATCGAACAAGTAGTTCCTGAGATTAGCGCGTTCAAACAAACAAAAAACAAACTCTTCAGCTTTATATATTAGTATAGATAATGATTTGCCCATGAACAAGCTTCTTGCTTAATTTGGATTGTTGAAATTTTTTTATTTATTTAGTGTTGAATATCATTGAAAGTCCATCAGTAAAATTTATGTGGCTGTGTACTTTAGTCGTTTCATTATCAGCCTATAACTGCCCACTGCTGGGCACACAGACCTTCCGCACATAGCTATGGGGAGATTGGCCATAACTCACCACTAACCCAATGCAGAAGGTGATTCTTAACGACTATCATCTTAATATTGTAGCCAAGACTTATATTCTTATACAAAAATTAAACTATGGGAACGAAGACCGCTTAGCAGTTCTCTTTTGAATTTCTGGTGGTGTCGTGGAAAATATAAATAATTTAGGAACATTTTAAGATAGCAACTACATTCGTCATAAAATCTTGGTATTGGGAAATGATGACCCAGATTTGATCGAAAAGATTTGACAACAGTGTAACACTAACGAATTTACAATAATTAAAATTGTAAGCTAAAACTAAAAAATAAAGTGCACTTTTATGAAAACAAGGTTTGGTATTTTATTGCGAATGGTGGAGAATACCGAATTAGGGTTTAATTGGTCATTCGGTAAATTATAATTCGTATATTTGTAACATCCAGTACATTAACAATGTTGTGAGAGTGTTTAAAATTGTTACGAATAGACCTTTTTAAGCATTGTGACAAAGTTAAGATTATTTATAAAAAATATATTTTTATAAAAATAACAATACGTATAATAAGTGAAAATGACTAACATCCTTTAAACAATCAAACTGTATCCAGCTAATAAGCCGGAACCTCACCATCAGAAGGAGCGCACAGATAGACTTGAGATAATATATTATATTTCGTCGCTTCATTCTTCAGATATAATTGACCAGGTAGTCCCTTTTAGGTGCTGGCAACATCGCACAGTTTTTAAAGAGTATTTAAATTGACAATGACTGTTAACCCCACCCCGCCCGCGCGGCCTGATAGCTAGCTCATTCCTTATTTGTGCGAGGCAACAAGTGCACGCGTAAAAAAAAAAAAAAAAAAAAAATGCCCAAACGTAGTAGGGAAGATAAAATTGAACGTTATAAGAAGAAAATTAGGAAGCTGCAGGGGAATAAGGACAAGGAGAAAAAGGTTTACCGTCGCCCTATTATAAATTCCGACGATGAAGAGGGTATACAATGTAAGTACCTACAACTTATATTTTTATAAGTGAAAGCTTATGATATGTTTACATAAAACCGACGTGTATGGATTGACTGCGAGTCAATAAATACAATCTAAAATACATTGGGGTTGACTGCGAGTCTCCAACAATGATATTTATTGTATCGTCACATCATACGTGACCTACTTTCGAATGTCGGTGAGTAGGAATTAACCGAGAGTTAATGACTACATATTAATGTTTTTACACACACCTGCATCGGAGTTAATTGCGAATTATCAACGATGTAAGGGCCTTACAACCATTGAATAATATAATTTATCATAAAATATGATAATTGACATTTCTACCCACATTAATTTTAATTTTTTTTATTCTCCTTGTTGTAGACTGCCAAGATTTGTCTAATGAGACTGTGTTACAAGTAAGTCAAAACGAATATGATCTGACTCAAAATGTAGATTTGACACAAAACCTTAATGAATGTGCAATGGAGGCGAAGTCGGCGGAAAACCTTTCCGTCGACTCCCCAATAATAGAAGAACCCTGTTTAGACCCTGAATTACTCTCAGCACTGGGTGAAACCGAATCGGACTCCCCCGAGTATGGCGAAAAAATTTTAGACAGTCAAGCCAAGTTATGGTCACCAATCCTAAAAAAAGGTATTCCTAAGGAAACCAAAGAGAAGCTCTTAAAAGAGTACGCCACACCTGATAACTGCCGGCTTCTACAAGCCCCGAAGTTGAACGCCGAAATTGCGGCAGCCCTTCCAGACATGGTCAGAAACCGAGACAAGAGCTCACTATTGGCACAGCAACAACAGCTCGGCTTAGGAATAACCGCGGTCAATAGAGCAATGGACCTATTATTATTAAATGGTGATAAAGTACAGGCCATTAAACACCTGAGTAACGGCTGTCGATTATTGTCAGACCTACACTTCACATTCACACAAAATCGAATAAAATTAATCACACCGAGCCTAGACAAGACTTGTCTGAACGTGATTAATGATGCTGAAAGAGACAGTACTCTGTTCGGCGAAAAGCTAGGAGAGAACATCAAGGCAGCAAAAGCCATTGAGAAGCAAGGACTTCAAATAAAAAAGGGGCCAACCCACAAAGCTCCACTCACGTATCCGCAACAATCAAGCGTCCGTCCATCCTACCAGGGAAACTGGCAACCTCCTCGCTACCTGCCGAACAGGGGGGGGCGGGGAGGGAACCGACGCCATCTTCCAGCAACGCAGACTCGCCGCAACAATCCATCTACCAGTGCGAAGCCCGCTCAACAGAGCAAACCTCGTGCGCCAACGCAACAATGACACAGGTACATGCTGGTCGTATTAAATATTTTTATAAATGTTGGCTTAACATTTCGGGAAACTCGGTTATCCTTGACTGGATCAAAAATGGATTTTCTATACCCTTTTGTAAAAAAGTAGTTCAAACTGTACCACCACGTAATAATCTTTCGTGTGATGAAAAACACAATCTAAAACAGGCCATTGAAAAGCTATTAGAGTTAGGAGCCATATCTCCATGTACTCCAATTAAAGATCAATTCATATCTAAAATATTTTTAACTCCTAAACCTAACGGCGGTAAGCGGTTCATATTAAACTTAAAACCGTTAAATAAGTTTATACAACCCTCTCACTTTAAAATGGAGGATTACCGTACCGCAGCAAAATTGATACCTCAGAATGGCTATCTAGCCAAAATTGATTTAAAAGAGGCATATCTTCTTCTACCTATAGCTGACACATATCGTAAATACCTAAGATTTGAGTTTGAATCCGAATCAAACCAGACACTAACATACGAATTTACCGCCATGCCGTACGGATTGTCGTTAGCACCTAGGGTGTTCACTAAAATCATGAAAGAAGTAATATCATTCTTAAGGAATCGAGGGTTTAGATCTGTAGTATATTTAGACGATATTTTGTGTATCGGTGATAATTATATAGATTGTATTAACAATGTAAATGAAACGCTTAAGTTATTACAATGTTTAGGATTTATTGTAAACTACCAGAAAAGTTGCTTAAAACCGCAAACGGTTTGCACTTTCTTGGGATTTGAATTTAACACAAATAATTTAACAATAAATTTACCACATACCAAGCGTAACAATATAGCACAACTAATCAACAAGTACTCTGCTCTTCCGCAATGTACCATTCGCGATTTCGCTCAACTGATAGGGATATTGATATCTGCTTGTCCAGCCGCAAAATATGGGTGGCTCTATACCAAAATTTTGGAGAGACAAAAATTTATTTTGTTATTAAAACATAATAATAATTACAACTCGAAGATAAGATTACCAACTGAAATAATCCAAGATCTTACCTGGTGGAAAAACAATATTTTTTCCACCTACAACCATGTGATGCACACTAACTTTAAATTCGAGATTTATACAGACGCTTCTCAAACTGGATGGGGAGCGGTTTGTACTAATAATAATCGTCGAGCTAACGGAATGTGGACCATTGCAGAACGCGATAAACATATAAATTACCTAGAATTACTAGCAATTTTTCTGGGATTAAAAACCTTCCTGTATCAGGAAAAGGACTGTACAATATTGCTACGCGTGGATAACACCACAGCCATCAGCTACATAAACCGTATGGGTGGAATTCAGTTCCCTCATTTAAACGAATTGTCACGACAAATTTGGCAATGGTGCGAGGAGCGAAATGTGTGGATTTTCGCTTCTTATGTCAATACTAAAGAAAATGTAGCAGATCTTGATTCTAGAATCATTAACCCGGACACCGAATGGTCTTTGTCACAAAAGGCTTTTGATATTATTAAAAAACATTTCGGAATACCAGAAATAGATCTTTTCGCGTCACGCACCAATGCAAAATGTGTCCTTTTTGTGTCATGGAAACCAGACCCAGACGCTATGACTGTGGACGCTTTCACTATAAATTGGCAAAGTTTTCACTTTTATGCATTTCCACCATTTTCTTTGATTTTAAAATGCCTGAGAAAAGTGATCGACGACAAAGCATCAGGTGTATTTGTATTTCCTTACTGGCCTTCACAACCATGGTTTCCCCTGCTAAATAAGCTAATCTGTTCGGATATATTATATTTCGATTGTCATAAGTACCCACTTCGATCTCTTTTCAGAGATCAACATCCACTCAGCACGAATCTTACCCTGGCGGCTGCGAGGCTTTGCGGCAAGCCTTCGTCCAACGAGGAGCCCCTCCAGAAGCAACCACCCTAATGTTGGCTTCATTAGCCGACAGCACTATGAAACAGTATAATGTAACATTAAAACTGTGGTGGCAGTATTGTATAGAAAAGGACATATATTTTTTTGCGCCCCCACATACTGCTATACTCTCGTTTTTAAGCACTCAGTTTAACAATGGATGTTCCTATAGTAGTTTAAATAGCCACCGCTCGGCGCTGGCATTACTCTTGGGCAATAACTTTGGATCGAATGACGATATAAAGCGATTGCTCAAGGGAGCGTACAGATTAAAACCTGCAACTCCCAAATACTCCTGTACTTGGGATCCTCAATTAGTTTTAAATCTTGTATCACATTGGTACCCTCACACCGACTTGTCGTTAGAACGGATAACCAAGAAATTGGTCATCCTACTAGCTATTTGTACCGCACACCGAGTACAAACACTCGCTCTAATAAAATTAGAAAACACTGATAATGGCGCAAAAATATATATAACCGATTTGATCAAAACATCTGCGCCGGGCCGCGACCAACCAATCTTAATATTACCATCTTTTACAGAAAATAACAGTATCTGCCCTGTTACAGCTCTCAGAGACTATATTTTGTGACAAAAAATAAGAGAGCTGCTAACATGGGCGGTTAATACTTACATATAGAGCACCACACAAAGCAGCGACTACTCAGTCCATAAGTCGTTGGATTAAAAAGTGCTGTCGGATAGTGGAGTTGACACAGCGGTGTTTAGCGGACATAGTACGCGACACGCCGCGACGTCCGCCGCGTACGCGCGCGGTCTCTCCGTCGATACCATTCGCAGGACGGCCGGTTGGACGAGCTCCTCCAACACTTTTTCAAAGTTTTATAATCGCATACAGGTAGAAGATGAAAGCTTTGCCACTACCGTATGCCTTAAATAAATCACATTAATGTTATGATTATGGGTTCGGTTGTAATTATGTTAAAATTTGATTTTGTTTCTTGCATAATTATTAAATAAAACATTTGATTACCATGTTTCATTATTTTATTAACGCTCTAAACTTTCCTGAGTCTTTAAAAATCTACCTGGTCAATTATATCTGAAGAATGAAGCGACGAAATATAATAAATGATCAAACGAACTTCGCAGGTGAAGTTCGATCATTATTATATGAGTCGCTTCATTCGAAGATATAGGCTCCCGCCCTCCCATAACTATACAAACTTTTTAAAGATTTGATAGTACCCTTGTCATGAAAGTTTAGCTTTTCCTCTCTAAAAAATGAGCTAGCTATCAGGCCGCGCGGGCGGGGTGGGGTTAACAGTCATTGTCAATTTAAATACTCTTTAAAAACTGTGCGATGTTGCCAGCACCTAAAAGGGACTACCTGGTCAATTATATCTTCGAATGAAGCGACTCATATAATAATGATCGAACTTCACCTGCGAAGTTCGTTTGATCATTTATTATTCGAGATTGTACAGACCGTGCAAGTTATTGTGTCTTGCTTTCAGTGAATAATAATAAAATTTACGATAAAATATGGTTCTGAATTTTACACACACAAGCTTCCACGTATCCGCGTAAATAAATAAAGTTTTTCTATGTTATGAACTATGTATTTGGAAGAACAGGGAAATAAGTATGTTTAACACTAGGTAAGTATTATTATTAAAAGGTGTGTGGTGTGGTGTTAAATATGTATGTACAGGTAGGTATTTAAAAAAAACTGAGTTCGGTTATTATGTAACCAAATTCTAGTTAAATAAAAGAAACATAGTTCATAGGAAGAATTTAAACCCATCTAAGCTATTAGAATCCAATCAGAATAAGCAATTCCATTGTAAAGCCCAAGCTTAGAGTGACAAATTGGAAACTGATTTTTTGTGCAAGATTTAATCCCTCGAATGGGTGAAGAGATTCGTGTTTGGTTCTGGAATCATAGGTTTTTAGATATTTTTTTGAATAGTTATTACTGAAAGATTCATCATCATCAGCTCATTAAACGCCTCCATCGAGGGACACGAACCAGCACCCTCCAGATCGGAAGGCAACACTCCACACCAATGAGCCACCGATACTCAACGAATAAATATACTTCATCATCATCAGCTCATTAAACGTCCCCACCGAGGGGCACGAGCCTACCCGTATAGGGTGATTAGGCCTTAGTTGTCCACGCGGGCCCAGTGCGGGTAGGACGCCTTCACACACGACTTTTGAATCTCATCGCAGGCGTGCATGAAGGTTTCCTCACGATGTTTTCCTTCACCGTAAGAGCGTCGGATAACGTACATAAAATTCGAAACACATTGGAACTTGGTGGGATTAAACCTCAGCACATCCGGCTAGAAATGCAACAGTCCACCACCATGGAGCCACCGACGCTCTATATACTTATTTACTCTTATATATTTTTACCACAATCCAGTGAGTAAAGCCTAGTACTTTATTTCTAATTCTGTTGGCAAGATTTCAACACCCGCCGTGCGAAAGTTAAAAAGCTTTAACTTTCGTTGAATAACAAATTGCTTAATTACCATAATCGGTATTCTCCACCATTCGCAATAAATACCAAACCTTATTTTCATAAAAGTGCACTTTATTTTACATGTCGTTTCATTGATCTCTTGTTTATTTGAATATTGTATTTTTAAATACACTGAACCAATATATAGGTCAATGATGTTAGTGAAGCAATGACGCCACGTTTCAATAATCTCATACAAAATATATGGAAAGTTCCTTTTTGACAGTTCATAAAAGTGTGTCAACGATTAGTGGTGTCAAGTACGCAATTATGACGGTTACATTGATGCTATCGCATTTTGGGATTTATTTTATGACGATGTGAGGTCGTTGGCATTGGCATATTCGACTCAACTATTTTCCCACTGTTAAAACTGAAATTGATATTATATGTGCCTATTTGTTTTGAAAAAAATATAAATTTTTCTATGACTAGCTTTTGCCCGCGGCTTCGCTCGCATTAAATTCGGGATAATACGGTACTTTCATTTATCACTATACATAGGATTTCCCCTGTCCTGTCTCCAACTTTAAAGGTTTCGGGGTCAATTTCAGTTTTTTTTTAGCAAAATTTATGTTATAGTGAGCTAACCTTAAAAGATAGACATATGCTGTCGCGGACTTTTTTGTAGACCTTTAAAAGGAGAACAATACTCTCATACATGACTTTTGTGAAACTTTAACCGTTTACTCAACGTACGCAGCGGAAGCTCCAAGTATGAAAAAATACCCCCGATTTTGAAACATTCTTCATTGCTGCTCCGCTTCTATTACTCGTAGCGTGATGATATATAGCCTATAGCCTTTCTCGATAAATAAGCTATCTAACATTGAAAGGATTTTTTTAAATCGAACCAGTAGTTCCTGAGATTAGCGCGTTCAAACAAACAAACAAACAAACTCTTCAGCTTTATATATTAGTATAGATAATTAATTGCCCATGGAACAAGCTTCTTGCTTAATTTGGATTGTTGAAATTTTTTTATTTATTTTAGTGTTGAATATCATTGAAAGTCCATCAGTAAAATTTATGTGGCTGTGTACTTTAGTCGTTTCATTATCAGCCTATAACTGCCCACTGCTGGGCACACAGACCTTCCCGCACATAGCTATGGGGAGATTGGGCCATAACCCACCACTAACCCAATGCAGAAGGTGATTCTTAACGACTATCATCTTAATATTGTAGCCAAGACTTATATTCTTATACAAAAATTAAACTATGGGAACGAAGACCGCTTAGCAGTTCTCTTTTGAATTTCTGGTGGGTGTCGTGGAAAATATAAATTTTTAGGAACATTTTAAGATAGCAACTACATTCGTCATAAAATTTTGGTATTGGGGAATGATGACGCAGATTTGATCGAAAAGATTTGACAAAGTGTAACACTAACGAATTTACAATGATTAAAACTTGTAAGCTAAAACTGTATTTTAACACATAAAATCCGAAGAAGACTTACAAGAGCTTTGAAGCTATCATGAGCTTATTAACAAGCTAATGTCTAATGAGCCAGCTTGTTCCGCCTCTGCCAACTCCGGCAAATCTTGGCAGGATCCCAAAAACCCTGACATTGTATATGAAACCAACAAAAACCTTATAAGTTCAAGACCAGTATTGATGGCGTGTCACGCTCCATGACGTATTAGTAATTTTGACCTTGGTAAGGTCTTGTTCTGCTGTTAATTGTCTATGATCGTGTATACTTTTTCGAAATATATTTATTAGTATAAAGCAGGATTATTTGAAATCTGTATTTACTGTAAGTTTTGCATACATAATAAAAAATACGTTAATAATCGATCATCCCACACCGGTATAAGATGGTTCGTTCGTAATATTCATTTATTTAGTTATATTATTTTTTTATTTATTTACTTAGAAAACAAACGGTTATATATTTTCATTAGTTTCTACATATATTGTTGTAACAAACAGACCTATAGTTTCCTTCTTTAATCAAGTTACATATAATTAATTTGAGCTTAGCTCCGAATTAGTATTAGTGTAATGTTACTTGTACAATGATAATTATTAGGTATAATTGGATATTTGACACCACTAATCGTTGACGCACTTTTTATGAACTGTCAAAAAGGAACGTTTCCATATATTTTGTATGAGATTATTGAAACGTGACGTCATTGCACACTAACATCAATTGACCTAATATTTTGGTTTCAGTGTATTTAAAAATACAATATTGCAAATAAACAAAAGTGATCAATGAAACGACATGTAAAATAAAGTGCACTTTTATGAAAATAAGGTTTGGTATTTTATTGCGAATGGTGGAGAATACCGAATTAGGGTTTAATTGGTCATTCGGTAAATTTATAATTCGTTATATTTGTAACATACAGTACATTAACAATGTTGTGAGAGGTGTTTAAAATTGTTACGAATAGACCTTTTTAAGGCATTGTGACAAAGTTAAGATTATTTATAAAAAATATTTTTATAAAAATAACAATACGTATAATAAGTGAAAATGACTAACATCCTTTAAACAATCAAAAATGTATCCAGCTAATAAGCCGGAACCTCACCATCAGAAGGAGCGCACAGATAGACTTGAGATAATATATTATTCGAGACGTGCAAGTTATATATAGTGTTAGAGCGTCGGTGGCTCAGTGGTGCGAGAGCGTCGGTGGCTCAGTGGTGCGGACTGTCACCTTCCTACCGGAAGGGCTGAGGTTCAAATCCCGACACGTACCAATGTATTTTCGAATTTCGAAAAATATATGTACGTTATCCGACGCTCTTACGGTGAAGGAAAACATCGTGAGGAAACCTTCATGCACGCCTGCGAAGAGATTCGAAGGTTGTGTGTGAAGTCGTCCAATCCGCACTGGGCCCGCGTGGACGACGAAGGCCTAATCACCCTACACGGGTAGGCTCGTGCCCTCGATGGGGACGTTTAATGAGCTGATGATGATGATGTGCAAGTTATTGTGTCTTGCTTTCAGTGAATAATAATAAAATTTACGACAAAATATGGTTCTTGAATTTTACACACACGCAAGCTTCCACGTATCCGCGTAAATAAATAAAATCAACGCCCTTACCATCTCTTATTTATTTCGTACAAAGGTTGACAACTTAAAAGTAACAAAAAGGAACAATAAGTACAGGTAGGCTTATCTCTAAAAAGAGATTTCTTCCAGCAGACCAAATAATATAAACGAAAACTAAAATGTTAGAGCGGTAGACGAAAGCAACCATGCACAATATACACTAATACTAACACATGAGATTAAGATATACATATAAGTACATGTACAAACATATAAAAAAATATAATAATATATATGAATATATTATATACGTAAATACCAATACATATACACAATACAATCAAATATATAACATACTACAATCTCTTGTATTACTCAAATTAGTATGGCTCCATCAACACGCTTTGTACAAGATTTTGGCTGAGTTCCAACACTTTCAGCGACGTCTGATGAATATAGAACAACCTTGAACTTGGAGATCGATAGAATCACCTGATCTTGTTCTATATCTTGAAGAAATTAGTGGATTGCAGAATTAAGTGTGTGCTCATCAATAAACTAACTAGCACAATCACGAAGAAACTTGCTTTCTTTCTTTCAACCAAAAAATGTCCGAGCCGCACGATACATACGTTTAATTATTATTATATTTAGAACAAAAAAATATTAATATTATTCAAATTTAAAACTTTTTTTTATGTTTTAGCGGGCAAACGAGCAGGCGGCTCATCTGATGGTAAACGAGCAGGCGGCTCATCTGATGGTAAACGAGCAGGCGGCTCATCTGATGGTAAACGACGCCGTCGCCCATGTACACTTGCAATACCAGAGGGCAAAGAAATGCGTTGCCAGCCTTTTGAGCGTACAAAATCAAAACCACGAGCACACTACTATGTCATTATGACATGTAGCGAGCGACGTACTTATTACGAAAATTCTGCCCAACTGACGTGATTTTTTTGCCGCAGACACTTTTTGCGTGAGATTCTGCAACTACCAGTAGTTAGTTTATTGTCTATCTATGTTTGTGCTCCTTTAGTACTAGAATAGGACCCTTATATACATATATAATTATTATAAACACACCGCGATTTAGCTATGGGTACCTACTTACAGTTACTAACTACTACTACTAACTTGTTACTAACGTACAGACTATGGGTACCTACTTCCTAAGTATGAAAATACAATAGCACAGCAGTGGACTGCAATAGGTTGAAGAGAGAGAGAGAGAGAAATTATAAATATCTTCTTGTACTCAATAAGGTTTAAAATCTTGTGGCGAGACAGCTCCTGTAAGTAATTGTAACTTGTGTCGGAGTGTCTCGCTCAGGTCCTAATGCTAAGTACATCAATGAGGTATAATAAGGTAAGGTGCTTCTTGACTTTTCCGGGCCTTCGAAACGATAAATATTATTTGTTATTAGCCAAGTTGGCTTACTATGGAGTTGACAGTAACGCTATTAAATGGTTTCACAGTTACCTTCTAGGCCGAGCACAGTATGTTGCACTGACAAAGCAGGATGGAATGACAGTATGTTCTTCTTCCAGACAAATCACTCGTGGGGTTCCTCAGGGATCTATATTGGGGCCTATTCTTTATATTCTATATAGCGCCGACATTACAAATAATATAAAACACTGTAGGTATCATTTGTATGCAGATGATCTACAGCTCTGCTATTCATTTGTACCAGCAGATTTTGCTAGTGCAGTTACAAGCATTAATGAAGACTTGTCACAAATTCAGGGTTGGTGCAAGTGTAACTCTCTGGTGCTTAATCCCAAAAAGTCAAAGCTTATGTTGATCGGCTCAAAGTCAAATTTAAAGAAATTTGGTGAGACTCCTTTAAATGTTCATTTGAATGGAGTTGCCATTGAACGTGTGGGCGAAGCTAGGAATTTGGGGCTGGTTTTTGACAGCCATCTGAACTTTGAAACTCATGTTGCAAGTTGTGTTCGAAGCTGTTTTTACAGACTAAAGCTACTTTACAAAATAAGATCTTACTTAAGTGAACAGCTTCGAATAACACTCTGTGAATCACTAATATTGTCAAGACTCAATTACTGTGATATTGTATATGGCCCGTGTTTACTTACAAGATCAATTAAACTCATACAACGGGTGCAAAATGCGTGTGCACGTTTCTGCTTTCATGTTCCACCTAGATCACATGTCACTCCATTTTTAAATAATTCTAATATGCTGAAATGGAAGCACGCAGGAAATTACATTTAGCTACACTCCTTTTTGGAGTTGTTAGATCCGGACGACCACGCTATCTATTCGAAAAGTTAAGGTGGGCACGTCGAGAGAGCAAGTACGCCAAGCGAACTTGCACGAACATCTTCGAGGCCCCAAACACCGAACTGTGGCTTTTCGAGGATCCTTCAGATTTGCCGCCTCGCGGTGCTGGAACGACCTCCTCCTCCATTGCGTGAACTGAAAACAGTAGAGACGTTCAGAAATTATTTAAAAAAGAAATTGCTTTGGGAACAAGTTCAGTTATACTCACACATAAATCTTCACGTCACGAGAAGGAGTATGGGGCGATTTCCAGTCACCGCTGAGGTAAATTACTCTGAGAGACCACAAGGCCTGTCCTTGATTTTTGTTAACCACATTGGATGAGTACTTAAAAGATGATAAATGGTTTCCGCGTCACACATCTGATACATTAAACCAACACACATCAGAAGCATCGGCTTTTAATTTTTCAGTCATAAACTGATTAAGTTTGACTATAGACTATGCAATGTTTTGGATTAGGGTGTAAGTAACCTATAACAATGGTAATGTCAAACAAGTATTTTTTTTTTTTCTGTATCTTTTGTTCCGGTTTCAATCCAAATCGCTATTTTACCGGCTGTCAGTTTTAGCATTGAAGATTCTTTACACGAAATTGCTACACATTATGTATATAAATATTTTACTTGTGTTATATTGTATATAAGTATATTTTTATTTCACACATATACGTCACTCACCCAAGGGTCCCTCCGTAAAACCAGCGCTTCGACGGATATTATGCCGTCTAAGCTTATGCTGAGGTGGGACCTATTTGGCTATCAACACTAGCTCGTAAGTTCTTAGATTAATTATAAATGTACCTGTTTTTTTCCCTTGTGTTTTCCATTATTGTTTTATCGTTTTCTTTATTATGCCTGTTTTTTGTTGTTTGTCGATATATTTTTTTTGTGTTGCTTAAGCCAATAAACGTTTTTCTATCTTCTATCTATCTTCTATAAGGTATGTGCAATGTGTCCAGTAAGTACCTTTCAGGAAATCTAATTAAGTTTAGATCATACTGTGATTTAAGAGAAGATAAAAAATCTATAAACAAACTCATCATTGTTCAAATTCAGTTTGAATTGAGTATGACGTGTATTTAGTTGATTTTAAATATTTTGAGAATAGAATACCTTCAGTTATGTGAACATAAAGCATAAAAATTTTAACAGTTAAATCATTTCACAAATCCGAAGAAGACGTTGTATGATAATTTCATTGAGATTAGTTTACCAATTTTCGGGATTCAAAGAGACGTAATTAATGCCAGTTTCGGGGTTGGCAACACTCGCGTTGTGTCTAAAAACTTTGACCAAATTTACATGAAGGCAACAGAGGGCCGATATCGACCTGCGACAGCTGACGGTCAGCTGAACCGCGTTTTACAGAGCTGGAACCTCGCCAGGAACTGGTCACATTTGGGGTGTTTCTTGCAAATGGCTCTTATCTATGCGAAATAACAGATGAAATGTTTCGATGTGAAATATTTAACTTTCAGTATAGTCAAAGTAAAAGCATTTATTCGAACACAAAAAAAACAGTACAAGACACGAAATACATTAATACCTGTAAAAATATATATTTATTATAATCAAGAAATAAATACACTAACAATAAATAAATATAAAATAAAAGAAGACAATCTAATTATATTACAACCTAAACATTTAAAAATAAATTATTAAGACTAAAAAATATAATTAAAAAGATTCGCTTTGGGCAAGGTTCCGAGAATACTGGCAGCGTTAACTCTTTGCATTGCTAGACTAATTCTTTGTCCAAGGTAGCTGGCAGATCTTCGGTCACCTGTCGACTAACCTTTTTGAAATTTCCTTAAAAATACTCAATCGTATATATTATTAAATAGATGTTACTTTCATCTGATGAAAGAGGAGGCAGCATATCTTTTTTTATAGGATAGGGGGCAAACGAGCAGACAGATCACCTGATGGAAAGTGAATATTGCCGCCCATGGACATAATATGTGGGGAAGACTCATTTAAAGCCAAATTCGAAAAAGTCCATTAAAAATAAATGACAATATTGTCAAAATATAAGTAAGCTATTATATTATATCATAACTGACGTATTAGTTGCGCGAAGTACTACGATCGGTTCAAGAGATAACCAAGGTCATAGCATCTAGTTCACTTCCATATAAAAACTAATGAAATAAGGTTGAAGCACATATCACAAAAAAAATCAATGTTTATTAATATGTCGTGTAATTTACTACCATAAATAAAAAGCAATATACCTCACATTGGTGGATAAATCTTCAAATGGCGTTCATTTGTATTATTAAGACTGACGGACTGTAACACACGCTGGCCCAATCATGTTACCTATAATCATGCTGAAAAAAGCTTGTTCTAACACGCTTTTATAAGCTTCACTTGTAACTATGTACGAAAATTTTGGAATCTTAATTTGACCCCCTTTCCGGTCTTCGATTACGATGAAATTTTGCACACGCTCTGACTTCTGATAACAACACAATATAACTAGTTTCTTAAAAGGTTATTATTTTGGCATTTTATCTACCACCACGTGTAAGGTTGGTTTTCAAACTAAAAGGACCACATTCATCCCTTTCACTTCATACAACTTACTGCAAACCTACATTATACAGTTTCATCGATCGACAAACACACAAACCTAGTTCAACTTGGACGTGGCACGAACGGATCTAAAGCTTAGTTGAAGTCAGGCGAGCTTACTGCGGTCTGCGGCTGAGAGCTTCGCTGGAAGCTGACAAATAAGTTAAAATAAACGAAATCAAGGTCGTGTCTTTGGCGCTTTTGTGTGCGCGCTTTGATAATGAAGTGCGGTCGGATTACATAGCGAGCTTTCATAGAGGCATCATTATAACTTGTTGCGGTGACAATATAATACAATTGAACTTTTAAATATTACTAAGATTGTTGAGCTGGGTATTAGCGACAATATATTTGGTAAAAGTATTAATGTCATGACTTCGCTTGTTAAAATAGAATGTAATTAATACCAAGCGCAATGTACAATAACTGTACACCTAGATGGTCAGGATACTTATTTTTAGGAACTGAATTTAAATTTCAATAGCCATGTTGTAATTTCATATAAATTGTTATAAAGCATAGATCAGTTGATTATTATAGTCAAAGGTATGATTTTATAGGTATTTTTCATAATTATTTCGACAAGCGTATGAAATAACAATGTCTCGCTTCTATATTTAAATTGTTGAACCTATTATAAATATAATAAAATGCAACTTTATTTCTAAAACACACAATTATATGAAATACATTAAATTAGCAAAAACTTTTCTAATTGTACCTATAGTGTCTCAACTAGGCCGGTGTTGACAATTGCAGTGTTTGGTTAAAACAGGAAAATTGTGTATACGAAATTTATTTGTTTGCCCAATATCCTGTTGATTACCACTTTATCTTTCTAAATGTATCTGTATTTCAGAAAGTGGCACATTTTCGCCACTTTCTACTAGATGGCGCTGACTGCCCTTAATTTAAGAACTCAAGAGTTGCTTCTTTTCTCCAATAGATGGCGCGTTTCGCGGCGAGGTAGAAGCACGCGGGCGCGGCACGGAGTCGGCGTTCCTTTACGAACTGCATTCAACGCTGGCGCCCCCTGCCGCGCCCGATCACCAAGCTCATCATACGATCGCACTCATACTCAAAGGTAAAATTAGTATTATTGAAATAATAATCAATGTTAAACATTTTCTCTAGAACGCATTGAAAAGGTCATACTTAGGTATCTAATTACTCGAATGCTCGTAATTTACTAGGGACTAATGGATCCGTATAGAAGTAGACTGCAAGTACAAGTTGCTTAAATACTCATATATTTTTAGACCTTTTGTGTTCACTTCTTGTTTTATCAAAATTATAAAACTGGTTAGTTTGTTAAAATCGATTGATTCAGCCCAATGCAAAACATCGCCACTTGTTTTTTTTAAAACCACATGTTTTGTATTATGAGCATCCATCATTAAACGTAAAATATTTGGATATATCTTTTAGATTTCTATGAATGTTTTTGCAATCGTATCTCTGAATAGTTCATAAGCGCGTCCAGGCCATTTCGTTCATCCATGTTTCGCTTACACAGTATGGGTTTGTACTAATAGAATAAAATAAAACGTACAGTTAAAAAAGAAAAATAAGAAATGTAGGGACTTACAATCGAAATCTTTTTATTCCATCTCCTTATAATAACAATTTACTGTGAGTAGGCGTCGATAATAAATGAAAAACAAAAAACACTTTTTTATGTTCCTTGGTAAACTTTTTATGTCATTCATAGCAAATTACAAAATGTAATCACACTGATTTTGATTTAAATTTTAATGCAATCACAAATTATTATTTTTCTTGGTTATCAAAGACTTAAATATAAATACCATCATCTATTCAACCTATCGCAGTCCACTGCTTAGGCTTCCCCCATTTTGCGCCAGATATCCCGGTCTTCCGCTTTTCTCATCCAGCCTCCACCTTTCGCAAGTCGTCGGTCCATAGGGCCGGAGGGCGTCCTACGCTACGCTAGCCGACACGCGCTCTCCACTCCAGAACTCATCTGCTCCAACGGCCATCGGTTCTGCGACATACGTGACCAGCCATACCATCATCATTCATAAAAATGTTCACCGATTTATACAATTTTAATTTCATCACGTCATGTTATGTTGTATATGCTATAAAGATCCATTTTGTATAAACTCCAAATTTTTTGTACATACTGTCCATAAGAAATCAGCAGTTTCATAATCGTCAATAATTTTGTCTTTTTCAGTTAAAAATCTCAATTTGTTTCAGGTCTCATCTTTGTCACGATCATTCTCGGAGCGATCTTCGGCAACGCTCTGGTTATAATCTCAGTCCACCGGCATCGAAAGCTTCGAGTCCTCACCAACTACTACGTTGTCAGCCTTGCCGTCGCTGACATGCTGGTTGCACTATGTGCGATGACTTTCAACGCAAGCTCAGAACTCACAGACGACTGGCTTTTCGGTCCTTTAGTCTGCGATATCTACAACTCCTTAGATGTATATTTCTCTAGTGCGTCCATACTACATTTGTGTTGTATCTCCGTAGACAGATACTATGCCATAGTCCGGCCTTTAGAATACCCCGTGACTATGACGCATAGAACAGTTTGCTTCATGTTAGCTAATGTCTGGTTATGGCCAGCTTTCATCAGTTTCGTTCCGATATTCATGGGATGGTACACCACAGAGCAACATAGACAATATCGAAAAGCACATCCAGATGTTTGCATTTTCAAAGTGAATATGGTTTACGCCATTGTGTCTTCGAGCGTATCGTTTTGGATACCAAGTTTAGTCATGATATCGATGTACTGCAGAATATTTAGAGAAGCAATAAGACAGCGAGAAGCGTTAACGAGGACTTCCTCAAACATTCTTCTAAATTCGGTCCATATGAAGCATACGTCACATTCTGCACACCACTCCCATTACTTACATCCCGATAGAAGACCATCAGACATAAGTCCGAACTATAGCACCTTTACAGAAGTAGGTCCAGAAGAAACAGAGTTTGGTGGTGAAGTTGTGATGTCGCTGGGTGATATTTGTCCAAGTAAAGAGGCAAGTCCAAGAAAATCAGTGAATATAAGCTGTGATACGGCCAGCTCGGGATACTGTTCCGGAGGGTCGAATAAGCGGTCATCTAGTGGGCAACCTCCTGCTGGATGGAGGCCAAGTTGTTCTTCGGCAGTGGCTGGAAGAGATCTGGCAAAAGCTGCAACGGAGCTAAATGCGCAAGGTAATTTTAATATGTTTTCAATTTTTAAGAACGTAAAGGGCTTTTCGAAAATTAGAACTCCGATGAAATTCGAAATGAAACTTGAACGTAAAGTCATACATTTTAAGATTTTTATTATTAACCTGGCACTACTGGTCGTGGTGGCCCATAGCAGAGGCTCGTTCTTTGCTGGCCAGGATATCTATCACGGGTCGCTGAGGTTGCCTTGAGTCACGTAAAATAATAAGAATACTGCGAAATCAGATGAAATCAAAAGCGTAGGCTATTGCCTCATTATCCAGCTTAATTTAAATTTAATAAAAGAGATGGAAACAAGAAAATCACCTAAATATTATTTATTAAATACAGTTAAATATAAATGTCAACCGCTTGTATTTTTTTTTTCATTGCGAAGCTCTGAATTACCATAATGTTTTTAGGACTACAAATATAATCAGCCTATCCTGTTGACATTTTAGTGTTATTTATCTTTAACAAAGAAACTCTTTTGGTCTTTGATTATTTGAGTCCACAAGCAATGAATCGAAAAATTTTCAGTAGTTAAATTGAATAGTGATATTTCAGATATCATAATATTCAAATTAGCAACTGTGGTATGTAAAAGTTTGAATTATTTTACTCTTAAAAGGAATTGCTAATAGTTTCAATGGAATCCTAGTTTTGAAAAACTCTCATTATAATGAATCTGCATTCCATTTGCAAGTGAATCCAATTAGTTCTAGTCAAAACAGTGTTGGAATAAAATATAAAGTGAATAGTGACTCTGGTGGAACTATGCAAATAAATCAAGCTCCATTCGAAGTGGATTACAGTCACTAAATCAATCTATTTGAATTCAAAATAATAAGTGTCTCCTTTTAGTGTTTGATTATTTAAAACAGAAAAGTAGCTTTATTGAACTGTTAACTGAGATGGACTTCAAAAAAGTATTAAAAACGACTCGATGTTATATTGAACTTGTGGAGAAATTATGTTAATTAAGTTAATCTTAAATATTGTATTCTATTGGTAAGTCAAAGTCAAAAATGGTTTATTTAATTTTCGGATTTATTATTTTTCATTCTTATGAATAAAATCATTTGCGTCACCAAATAGTAATTAGGGCACAATCTACAATACTTCTTTTAGCAGTTTGAGTGTCTGAGCTTGATATTGAAAACGAACGTATAATTAACCATCGATCTGCCAGGGAATCGATACTAATGTTCTACAACAGTTACC
Source organism: Leucinodes orbonalis (assembly GCA_019425675.1). Taxonomy (NCBI): domain Eukaryota; kingdom Metazoa; phylum Arthropoda; class Insecta; order Lepidoptera; family Crambidae; genus Leucinodes; species Leucinodes orbonalis. Next base: position 183,936 of record PQWD01000929.1, on the reverse strand, counting down.
CTTGACTACTTAGCACGATAACTTCAATGTCACGTATTAAGACCCGTAATTTTCTTCCATAATATATTAAGGCCCGTATTCTACAACGAGACTCAAGCTTTGATCTTTACTTAAATAGTTAGAAAGGATGCCGCTGTCTATCGCTATATAAGCGCCAAATATCCCGGTCCTCGCTTTTCTCATCCAGCTTCCACCAGCGACCTTTCGCAAGTCATCGGTCCATCGAGCGTCCTACGCTACGCTTGCCGAGACGCGGTCTCCACTCCAGGACTCGGCTGCTCCAACGGCATTCGGTTCTGCGATAAACGTGACCAGCCACTGCCACTTCAACTTGCTGATCCGGCGGGCTATGTCAGTAACTTTAGTTCTCTTACGGATTAAATCGTTTCTGATCTTATTCCTAAGAGAGACCCCGAGCATAGCTCGCTCCATTACGCGTTGAGTGACAACTTGTGAACCAATCCCGCCGTCAGTATCCATGTCTCAGCTGCGTATGTCTGCGACGATTCCACATTGCTCAAAGACTTTTGTCTTTAAGCATTGCGGAATCGTCGACGTGAACATCTGACGTAACTTGCCCTTTCTAACTTATTTTAAGTAAATATCAACGTTCTAGAATTTTACTCAATATAAAAAATAGAAGTTTTGTGCAAATATAGGATACCAAATTAATTAGTGAGATAATGTAATACAAGGTTACCACGCACGCTGAAGTGGTCATGTCTCCAGACGGTTAGATGGTTGATGGAGCTGAAATGTATTAGAGTAATGATAAACATAGAACGTCTTAAGGTCTGATGGACACATGAAGTGAGGAAGGTGGCTTCCTGGAAGTGGCGGAATCAGGTGTAAGGCTAGGCAGGCTGCTCAGGGTTGGGATGGTTGGCCACCATGGAGAAAGACTTATTTTCAACAGTGGACGATGTTTGGCTTAAACTAATGGAAATATTGCGATCCTTTCTAATTGCTGTTCTTAAGATATAAGGCAACATAGGTACAGACAGACAAGCGGCTTTCTTTTATACTGTGTGAGTCACAATTTATAGTGATCATATAAATTATGTATATATTTGAAGTTTGGCAATATCAGGCGTCCAAAAATAGCTCAAATATAGGCGCAATATTGAAACAGTGTGCGAGGTACACAAGCGCAAGCAAAACTCCATAGTTAACTGCGTTGTGGATTTCAGTCTAAAAGTTCTGGTTTGTAAAAGTCATTTGTATCCCGAATACATTTGACCCTTTCTGTAATTTATGCTGACCCATTTGCAGATTCAATTTAAATTAAGCCACAAATCGATACACTGTTGTCTTGGTAGGATATGATATGGTATGGATATTTTTATTATTTATTGAACATTTTTACAGTTATTTATTAATAACATAAAGCATCGGTGGCTGATTGGTGTAAACGTTGTGTGTAAATGTATTTCCGGAATTATATCTATATTTTCCGAAGCTTTTGCGGTGAAGGAAACCATCGTGAGGAGACTGCGCAGGACTATGAAGAGATTCAAAGGTATTGCATGAAGTTGACCAATCCGCACTAGGCCCGTGTAGACGACTAAGGCCTATGCATCCTTTACGAGTTTATGGTGATGATGATGACGTATACGTTAATGATAAGGAATTTAATGATAACTAATTAAAAAACCAATTGAAACAATTATTAAAAGTAATTTTATAATTTGCTGTTAAATAAAGACGCTAATATTTATTTAAATACATTTATTAGCGTAAGATGTATTATCTTACGCTTAAAATAATAGGGATGTATTCCATTTTACAGAACTTAGTATCATAAAAGTTACAGTTATTAAAAATGAAATAAGATATGACTCAAATAGCTTATTGGTTGGTTAAAGTTAATTGGGTATTTGACACCACTTATCGTTGACGCACTTTTTATGAACTGTCAAAAAGGAACATTTCCAAATATTTTGTATGAGATTATTGATATGTGACGTCATTGCTCACTATCATCAATTGACCTCATATTTATTGGTTTCAGTGTATTTATAAATACAATATTGCAAATAAACAAAAGTGATCAATGAAACGACATATAAAATAAGGTGCGCTTTTATAAAAATAAGGTTTGGTTTTTATTGCGGATGGTGGAGATTGACCTTAGATTGACAATTTGAAGCATTCACGAGTTTATGCATATTCGATAAGGTTCCCAGGTAAGCAACCTCGGGCTCGATGTCGAGTTTTCAATGACATTGAAACAATCAATGTTGTAGTGTAACTTACAAGGCGTCCGGTAGTTGATATCGCCAAGTTATATCTGGTGGTTTCGGGTGATTTTCCGAACACATACAGACATACATCGTGTAAGGAGAAACATAAGCCATTATTACAGACCTCTGTAGTTAATATACAAGATGTAACCAACCAGTTTTGTATATAATATTTTTAAAAATAACAATTTAAAAAGTATTTACTGATTTTAATTCAACTTGTAAAGCAAACTTGTCGTGAATGTGAAATCTTAAATACAGGGATGAATCCGGGTTTCTCTTTAACGGTCGTGAGTTTGTACCATTTTTATGGCATTTCATTCTAGATATTTCCATGACAATCTGTCAAGGCTTGCTTGTTGCGAATTTATTGATGGCCCATGTTGGTGTAATGGTCGCGACATTGGCTACTACACCAAGGGTTCGATCCCCGGACAAACATTTGTGTGCATGAACATATCTGTTTTTAGACCAAAAAGGGGTGTTTATTTGCAATGTGTATGCATATGTATTTACAAAAAAAATATAAGTATGTTTATCAGTTATTTAGTACCTTAACTACAATATCCTTGCTTAGTATGAGGTTAGATGGCACTGAGTGAATCTCAGTGGATATTTATTTATATAAATTTTATTAATTTATTATAGGCTACTATCTGAGGATAATATTTTATTCCAAAACTGATAGATAGAAAACGCTCTCTACCTCTCTTTTTAAAATTTAATATACTCTGCCTTTACTCAGTTATTTCATCCTAAAGAAAATGCGTCGATTGCGAAAAATATTTATTCGCACTTAAAACGACTTTGCAGTCCGGTAGCCAAGTAGACGTAGCATATACACAAAATAAAATAAATATTTTTATAAATCGTTTGTCCTATAAGTAAATATGTACTAACATTTTCAAAAATATTTTGTAAAAGTTTCAAATAAACATTTATTCCTTTTCGCCGTCTATATTTAGATTATTCGCCCAGTAACCCTAGGTTTTTAGGTCACCTTCTATACTGTCGAGCGGTCGAGATTTAAAAATAAATAAATATTCATACATTCATAGACCAGGTACAAAATGATAGAATAATGAATACATTTAAGAAGTAGAACAGAACAAACACTGGACCGTTATTAAGGCGACTGTACCCTATTTTTTACAGTTCTGTATTCAGCTGAGCAAAGTACTTATTTTATTAAAAAATACCTCGTCTCCTAGTCAATATATCAATGAATTATAACTGAAATAAGTTCTGTAACTTATTTGAGTCGGTATCTTACAGTATGATGGGGCTATCTTTGACAATTTACTGTGAGGCTGTGGTGCCAATAATTTTAGACGGGTCGTGGAAAACGGTGTCTTTCAATCAAAAATCAGATGAGCCGTCTGCTTGAATGCCGACTATAGCATAAAAATGACAAGATTATTGCTAACATCAAAAAGGGAGTGCGAATTCTATTTACATATAAAAAAAATAAGTGTCTCTTTGTAATATTAAAATAACCATTTTTATTAATGCATATGAATATATCTTATATACATGGTATGGTGAGCGTCGGTGGCTCAATGGTGTGGACTGTCGCCCTCCTACCGGGAGGGCTGAGGTTCAAATCCCGCCACGTACCAATGCGTTTTCGAATTTTCGAAATCATTTGTACGTTATCCGACGCTCTTACGGTGAAGGAAAACATCGTGAGGAAACATTCATGCACGCCTGCGAAGAGATTCAAAGGTTGTGTGTGAAGTCGTCCAATCCGCACTGGGCCTGCTCGGACGACTAAGCCCTAAGCACCCTACACGGGTAGGCTCGTGCCCCTCGGCGGGGACGTTTAATGAGTTTGATGATGAAAATATTTGAGTCTCGGTCTAGAATACGGGCTTAAGAGTTGATTAATATATTCTACATTTGACTTTGAGCATTCGACTATTAACTCTATTTTAATATTCCAGTTGCGTGTAAAATATATGAATCTTAAATAATATCCACCGGACTGTGACTTAAATATGATATTTAGTCTTAAATTCCAATATACTCATCAACTATACTGTTTCATATCGATGAGTTCAAAAGCATACACACACAAGTGTGTACCTTCGATGAGTGAGACACAATACCACTACCATCTTTTTAATCTATCGCAGTCCACTGTTGGACATAGGTGTCCCATATTTTGCGCCAGATATCCCGGTAGCCTAGTATATGCTTGTGTGGGAAAGAGGTTACCTGAATAGGGACTGAGTGAACCTATGGACACTCGCGACCATGGCCCCCGCCGGCGGGGGCGTCCGTACATGGCTCCCAAACCAAAATAATGTTATATACTGTCAGTATGGTGCTGACGTACGACCAAAAAGACGTAAGAGATCTTGGTGATCGGGTAATCTTTGACTTGTAGTTGTGAAAACAGAAAATACACAATTTGCTTGAATTCTTGATTTATTGTATTAAAATATGTGTACACAATAATATTAGAACGTGAACTGAATTTAGTAAAAAAAATCAGGAGCAGATTTAAAAGTAAAATTTAGTTTAATTCATAATCACGTTATTATTTATATTATTTTTATATTATTATATGGAAAATTTTAAAAATAACTTGGCTCTGCAACTTTAACCAAAAGCTACAAAGTTAAAGTAGTGGTAAAGGGCATTTTTAATGGAACCGCACGACAGGCTTCTTTGGAACTTCGTGAAAGTTTGACATTCAAGTCGATACAGTTCAGCTTTGTGAAAGTGGTGTTTATTTTTAAACGGCCAAGGGTGAGTGTGGCGTGGCAAACGCTGACACGAGTTGCATTATTCAGAACTATTTGTGCACGAATAGAACACAAGATGTCGACATAGGATTTAATCGGTATTCGATTTGAATTCGTGAAAATTATAGCCTAAAGTTTTGTTATAACCATGGACGTATCAAAAAATACGATGATGATAATAGATGATTCATTCATCATCAGCTCATTAAACGTCCCCACCGAGGAGCACGAGCCTACCTGTATAGGGTGATTAGGCCTTAGTCGTCCACGCGGGCCCAGTGCGGATTGGACAACTTCGCACACAACCTTCGAATCTCTTCGCAGGCGTGCATGAAGGTTTCCTCACGATGTTTTCCTTCACCGTAAGAGCGTCAGATAACGTACATATATTTTCGAAAATTCGCAAAAACATTGGTACGTGTCGGGATTTGAACCTCAGCCCTCCCGGTAAGAGGGCGACAGTCTACACCATTGAGCCGCCGACGCTCTCATCTATTTAAATAGAATTGGAATGTTTGTTTGTGATATTGAAATGACCGTGTTTTGCTGCATGCATATGAATATATGTAGCAGTTAAAAATGGGTGTCTTTCTGTTTGTTCCGGGTAATCTCTGAAATGGCGGGACCGATTTTGACAGGTTTTGTTGTCAGGTAGCTGATGTAATAGGAAAAACGTAGACTACTTACATTGAATAAAAAGGTTTTAATTTTTGTAAAATGTGGTACAAATTTGTACCGCGTGACTTAAAGAAACGATTATAATATGATATAGGGTTAGTTGGACATCCTGGATATACATATATGGGTTACATACGTTTTACTCCGGTCTTCCCACACAGCATAGCCATGGGGAGATTGGGTCGTAGCCCACAGAGGCGAATAGTTGGGTGGGATTCCAAAATGGCATCATCATAATCCTCAGCTCATTAAACGTACCTGCCGAGGGGCACGAGCCTACCCGTAAAGTATGCAAAGTCGTTCACACGGGCCCAGTACGGATTGGTCGCTTTTACGCACAACCTTTGAATCTCTTCGCAGGTTTGCACAGGTTTCCTCTCGATATTCTTCTTCACCGTGAGAGCGTCGGTTAAACGAACATATAATTTCGAAACTTCGAAAATACATTGGTACGAGACCGGATTTGAACCAGCATCCTCCAGATCAGAAGGCATCAGCCCACACCAATGAGCCCCTGATGCTCTACCAAAACATCATCATCATCAGCTCATTAAACGTCCCCACCGAGGGGCACGTGCCTACCCGTATAGGGTGATTAGGCCATAGTCGTCCACGCGGGCCCAGTGCGGATTGGACGACTTCACACACAACCTTTGAATCTCTTCGCAGGCGTGCATGAAGGTTTCCTCACGATGTTTTCCTTCATATATTTTCGAAAATTCGAAAACACATTGGTACGTGTCGGGATTTGAACCTCAGCCCCCCCGGTAGGAAGGCGACAGTCCACACCATTGAGCCACCGACGCTCTAAAACATACATTTCATTAATTCAACACTCATAAAAAATCCATTTCGTAGGTATAGGGTTCTTAATTCGCTGGAATATTTTCCTCAACCTTATCTCCGGATTGAGGTCATACAAAACCACGACCCTGAGTGTAACGAGCAAGACCCAATTCGTTAACACTCCATTACGCTCGCCAGTTATTACTCTTACGTTTCCTGTGACTTCACGTTTCGAACATTCATGAATTTATGAATAATGTCGAAAAAGAAACATCGGTGCCATGTCTCGTATGTAAATAAAGAGATACTAAGTGCTAGGTCACAGCCACTCGGATGTTTTGCGAGAAACTATTGAAAACTAATGTTTGCGGGACTGAGGAGTGAATAACTTGGTGACTTATATTTATTGTTAATACTAAGGATTTGGGACCATATTGTAGACTAGACAAACGTTTCCATAAACGTTTGTCTATTCTATTTGTGTTTTTCAGTGATGCCATATTCTAACGTACATTAACAAAATAAGATATAAGTTCTTAACTTGACTACTACTATGTGACCCCCTCCTGGCGCCAAACCTGTATCCGCCTTGACTGCGTCCATCACCCAATAGATATTAGGTCTCTTTTACCCGGTAGTAAACCCCAAGTGCAGTGCCCTCATCCTAAAACATAAAAGTGCATGGCAATATTTTTTAACGGTACGATATCTGGGGTTTTACCTTTTATAGCTCACAGGTAGATTAATTTTATTCCCAACATAAACCACAATGACCAAGCCGTTCCCAATTTGTAAACTCGCCGCAGAAGTTTCATTTGAAATGAGACACAAACTTTTGCAAATAGCATAATAAATTATAAAGGGTACTTATAAAGGAAACCCGCCGTTGCGCAGATAACATCAATTTAACTGCGGTCCAATAACCAATTCGAGAATCACATTAAATTCTGTATCTTGCAGGTACCTAAGAGAGATTCGATTTGAATCGTGATTTTGAGATAACAACTCCATTTGTTTTAGGGCGAATTTAGATTGGAAATGCACCGTCATCAACACTGAATGCTTAAGAGCTTTTGACTGTGTCCTTGATGTTCTTACATTTGATCAATTGTATCTTTATCTGAGAAATGAAATATTTTTAATGTTAAAAAGTGTACAGGACGGTCAAGACGCTCACCTGTTGGTAAGTGATACACCTGGCCATGGCAGAGCGGCATTGAATAAAACAACTGATAGACAGTTAATATTCTCCATCAATGACGCCAACGCCCGTCACCCGAGACAACAGATGTTATGTCTCTTACACAGATTTCCCAATACAAGAGATTTTTAAGTGCGACAAATGTAAGCTCAACGAGCATACACTGGCTGCCAGTTTACGCTCTGTGAGACGAGTCAAGACGCACGAATATTAGAAGAAATTACCGTTTTTTCCCAACATGCCATCCCGTGCAATTGTAACATGCCATCATCGCAAGGAATCAGTAAATTTACCAAAAAATATAATAACTTTTCACAGTAAGAACCGAAAAGAAATTGCGACACTGGACTGCCTATAAACTTGGCGGCTTGTCCAGTCTGTGCTCTTATACCCGGTAATATTACTAAATATAGCACCCTCATCCCGAAACACAAAAGTGCAAAATATTTATATTTCACGGGATGACATTTGGCACTGCGATGCCTAGATGACTTAGTACCGAGTCTACCACCTAGTAAAATAAATTACATTTAAAAAAATCTTGGTCCAATATGAGCAAGCAGCTTGTACTAACGGATAAATGTACTAAGGTGTACCTATATTTATATTTTTGGATACATATTATTCAAAGAAACACCCAAACGACAACAAACAGACACGTTCATGGACAGAAATGTTAGAACTGAACGGATTGAACACAAATCCTTAAATTAGCCGACTTTCAACCTTGTAACCAACTTAACAAGCACATGATAACTAGAAGCCTTCTGAACGCCAATAAATTCTCAAAAGAGATAAAAAAATAAGTTTGACTTATATTCATATGGACTGTGTATGTTTATGTTATTAAGTGACAGGTACAATCAGTTAACCTCATGTTAAGTTGAAAACCAATAAACAGATGCACCGATGACGTATAAGATACGATGTACGTGTGTTGGCGCCCTCCGAAAGGTCGCTGGTGGAGGCTGGCTGAGAAAAGCGGAGGGCCGGGATACCTGGCGCTAAATGGTTGAGACCTATGTCCAGCAGTGAACTGCGACATGTTTAAGAGAGAAACAGATGGAATTGATCCTCCGTTAACACCGCCGATCATCTGAGAAGACAGATTTTAAGTCTCTTTTTCACTGTTATTTCACAAGTTTCAGTGCGCATTTTCAAAAGACAGAGTGCATTATACTTTTATTTCACGTTACAATATCTGGTAATGTGTTATACACATTCTAAATAAGACTTGGTATCGACCTTGTGTCCCATTATTGAATAACTTCAGTTATTAAGGTAACTGGAGCATATTATTTTTGGAATAAAACCTTATAACTCAGATTTCTCAGAAATCCCTTAATAGCTCCTAAGAGAGTCCTCAAATTCGTGCGCAACCATTCGAAATGAATATTCAAACAGTAATCCACTATCATCTTACACGCCTTATCATACAAATGACTTGAAACTTTATAGTTGAAATTTATTCTACACATTCTGATTAGTTTCTAAAATGAGCCCCAGAGTGTCAGCGGAATTAGACAACTTGATATCATAATGCGATAGCAAGCCTGCGCAGTTATTATAGGGTTGACTGCCAAATGAGCTGAGCTAATATTTTCGATTAATTCATTTATGTATGTAGAGCCCTTTTCGAAAATACATGTACAATTATCCGACGCTCTTACGGTGAAGGTAAACATCGTGGGGAAACCTACGCACGGCTACGATTAGATTTAAAGGTTGTGCGTGAAGTCAGCAAATCCGCACTGGTTCCGTGTGGATGAAGGCCTATACATACTGTACGGGTAAACTCGTACTCGGTGGGGACGTATGATGAACTGAGATGATGATGATAAGCCATGCTTTATCATGACTGGCCCTGTGATACGCCTGACCATGACAAATGCATTGTTGAGGAAAAGTAATAAAAATACAGTAGTGATTATTTTCCGTCAACACTGTCCTGTGCCCGTCACGCGAAACGACAGTAGTTACGTATCTTAAATCTATTAATTTTACTTGCCAAAATGCCCCCATCCTAAAACACAGAAGTGCAAAACACTCTTATGTCACGGGATGATATTTGGTGCAGTGTTAAAGAGACGACTCAGTACCGAGCCTAATCGCATAAAGTACATGCGAAAATTCACATTTTAATGCCCCCTGTTATTGGAAGTATACATGGCACCGCCGCCCATGTATATTTCCACAAAATAAGATGTATAAATAAATCCAGTTTCTGCCAGCCCTATTGTAACTTCACCTGATAACGTTTGCCGCAACTTAAAATTTAACTTAAAACAGCTACAAATTTGAAAAGTCCGATATCAGCTTAGTTTTAAATTAGGCATATTTAAAACTTTTTAGTGAGCTTAATTAATTCATAGAAGTATTCATTACGAGAAAGTGGTTCTTAAATTGAAGAGGCTGACTGGTTAATAATTATGCTTTGAGCGTTTTAATTTTGAAAAGCGAGACTTAAATAATATATAGTCTTAAGCGTTTAAAGTTGAATTTGTTAAACTGTTTCATGACTTTTTACTAGAACGCAAAACAATTCGTGTGCAGTACCTAAGTCAAAACTTAGCTATTAACAGTATAATTAACGGTTTTGCTATAATCACTATGCTATGCAGGCGGTTTGGATATAACAGTACCTAAGAAGAGATAAATGTAATAAGATCCGTGCCATACGTTCCGTGCTAAAGTGTCAATTCAATTCAATTCTTTATTGTTTTTCCATATGTTTATAGGTTGGTATAATTATTACAAACATTAGTATCAATATGGACCCTGTCGGGCAAACCACAATCAGACAGAGAGGGGGACTTCAATGCTTCATTTTTATAATAAATATTCTTTGTATAAAATTAGTAAATAATATTAAATATAATCTGTATTATTTTGAAGTTTTCACTATATTAAAAATAATAATAATTTAATTTTAAGTCATTAAAAGAAATAAATTATATGTAAAAAAAATAATATTTTGGCATTATTTCATCTTTATTCTTTACCTTTATAAGGAGTATTTGAGAAAATTATTTTTGTTTTGATTATATTATGTATTTTGCACTATTGCAGTTGTTGATTTATTAATTGTATTGTGATATTGTAAGCCTACGCCACCTCTTTCGGCACCCGCAGGAAGAGAGGTGACAAATGACAATTTATTCTAATCTGCCGACTCCACTAAGCCGCCAAGCAATCGTGGATTCTTTTATTTTATTTCATTAACTATTACTGTTGGCCGAAAACGGTTTTTACAGCTAATATTGTTATAAATGGTGAGGAATAAACATCATCAGCTCACTGAAAGTCCGAACCGAAGGGCATGAGCCTACCCGTATAGGGTGTATAGGCCTTAGTCGTCCACGCGGGCACAGTGAGGGTTGGACGCCTTCACACACGACCTTTTAATTTCTTCGCAGGCGTGCATGAACGTTTCCTCATGATGTTTTCCTGCACCGTAAGATCGTCGGATAACGAACATAAAATTTCGGAAATTCGAAAACACATTGGTCCGTGGCGGAATTTGAACCTCAGAACATTAAAAATTCTAAATTACTCATAAATATATCACCACTATGAATAAAATAAAACAAATCAATATCAAAGAATTATTATACAATATTTAAAAATTAAAAGAATACCAAATTAAAATGAATAAATTTTAAATAATAATATCTTATAATATAAAGTAATATATTATTAAAATCTCTTAATGTTTCTCAATATCTCTAGTTTTTTATTTTCTAAATGTATAAAGTTAAATCCCTCAACAAGGTCGGTTTCAATCCCTTAGAAATTCAAATCCCTAAGTATTGATAAACAGATTCAGACGAACAAAGTTTTCTTTTATCGTAACAATGATTTTTTTTTGGCTTCTAATGCTGGAGTGGTTTACATGAAATTTTCTATTGATTTGTCTTCTTTTTTTACGAAATAATTTAAGGTTCAGGTGGCTGACATTCATAAAAAACCGTTTGTATATAAATAAATATCCACTGACATTCACAAAGCGCTATCTAGCCCCAAATTAGCCTGTAATATGGATACTAAACAACGGATACAAGTACTTATATACTTTCTTTGTAAATACATACAATATAATACATGAAAAATACTCAGGCCAATACAAACAGATATTGTCATGCACACAAATGTTTGTACTGCCCGGGGACCCGGAACCCTTGGTGTAATAGCCGACGTCTCAGCCATTACACCAGATGGTTTGTCATTACAACTACATTATATATATAATATATATATATATATATATATATATATATATATATATATATTCATTATACGGCTTCACAAAAATCCGGCATACATTTACTTGGTGGTAGACTCGGTACTGAGTCGTCTAGGTAGAAACCACCGCAGTGCTAGATATCGTCCCGTGAAAGTGTTACGCACTTTTGTGTTCCGGGATGAGGGCACTGTAGCTAGTCAAATTACTGGGTATAAGAGACCTAACGTCTGTTGTCTTCGATAACGGGCCAAGTGCGGCATTGTAGAGAATGATAACTGTCTATCAGTGTTGGTCTCCTTCAATGCCGCTCTGTCATGGTCAGACGTCACCTACCATCAACTGCGCGACCTGACCGGCCTGTACAGTTATTAACATAAAAAATGCAGCTTTAGAATGGCTGTAATTATAGTATTATTATAATTAAATGTTAGTTTACTCACAAACGTATTTTTCTTCCAGGGGCCTCACTTCGAGCCGCTGGGAAGTCATGGCGAGCAGAACACAAGGCCGCAAGAACTTTAGGTATCATAGTTGGCGCCTTCCTACTGTGTTGGCTGCCATTTTTTCTTTGGTAAGTAAACACGTTAACCATCTACAGTTTACAAGATAAAGTCTACCTAACATTTTTGATTAGGAAAACTATTTTTTGTAGTTACTTAGTTTTCACTGGTGACATTCTGCAAGTCACTTTCATCGGATAGGGTATGGTAAACAACACTAGAAACCAAAATTAGGTCATACTATGCTAGAGCGGCAGTTGAGAACCAGAGAAAGTGAAGATCCGTTTAAAAAAAATACCATCACAGAAAAGTGTTCATAGTCACCTTAAGCTAAAAATGCCCGGTATCAGGCAACTGCACTCTTGTATGACTAAATTTTTTTGAAAAAGGGTTTTAAAAATATTTATTTTTACATATATGTCTTTTAGCAAATAAAATAAAAGTCGACAAAACAAACACTTTTATTCTTCGGACGTTTCGCGGTCTATTTAACAAGTTGACTTTGTTAGCAAAGCTTTTCAGTTTCTCTGCAGATGACATCGTAAGTCTCAGGTTTTTAAGTGCGTTGATAGGTACCCTCCAGTAGCCCTTCAAATCACCCGTCAATAATTGACCGTGACTTATATGTGTTTGTGAGTGTTATCTACTGAACTGGCATGGACGTAATGTATTAAACGATTTCAGTAAGTTTTCGGAACCGGGGAGTTCAAATACCGGCACTTTTCGAAATTACATGTACGTTTATCAAACGCTCTTACGGTGAAGGGAAACATCGTGAGGAAACCTGCGCACGCCTGCAAAGAGATTTAAAGGATGTATATGAAGTCGGGCCCGCGTGGACGACTAAGGCCCATTACGGGTAGACTCGTGCTCCTCGTCGGGGACGTATAAAGAGCTAATGATGAAGTAGGTTTTTACAAAGTATGTATATATGTTTGTTGATCTGTTGTTTAGTACACATATTACAGACCAAATAAAAACATCATCATCATCATTACAACCTAGAAAGTCCACTGCTGAACGAAGGCCTCCCCTAATGATTTCCACGCGCGAAAAAAAAAAAAAAAAAAATATAAAATAATAAATATTAATAACAATATTTATTATTAAATAATATATTAATAATAATATATATATTTAATAATAAATATTGTTATTGTATTGTATGTAAAGTTGAGCAATAATTTTTATTATTTATTATTATTAAATAAATATCCACAGACATTAACACAGCGCCATCCCCAGACCCAGACTATGACAAACAGACATGTTCATGTACACAAATGTTTGTACTGCCCGGATATCTAACCCGGAACCCTTGGCGTGGTAGTCGACGTTGCAACCGCTACACCAAATGGGTCGTCAATGCTTAATTTGGGACTAGATGACGTTGTGAATGTCAGTTGATATTTATTTACGTACCCAGCTAGAATAACTAACATTTTACTCTTCAACAGGTACGTCACAACGAACCTATGCGGCGAGCCCTGCGAGACTCCCTCAGTCGTGGTCGGGGTTCTCTTCTGGATCGGCTACTTCAACTCCGCACTCAACCCGCTCATCTACGCATACTTCAACCGGGATTTCCGAGACGCGTTCAAGAACACGCTCATGTGCGCCCTCCCCTGCTGCTTCAGCTGCTGGAAGGACACCGGCACTGCGCAGTTCGTGTAGTAATTACAGAGGTGCGATTAATCGCATCGGCTTGCGATCAGTCGATGCGATTAATCGCATTGATAAAACTTTAAGGCAACGTTGCATGAAGTTTGATCAGTCGTAAAGCGATGGTCGTATAAAGTAAGGTTAATCGTATTCAGTTAAGATTTGGTTGTAAAAGACAAAAGTGGCTGTGTTTGCCATTTTGGTAATTGCGGATAGGTACTTGTGTGTTGTAATTAATTGTTAGTTATTACCGTCTGGCTGAATCGTGAAAGTGTTGGTTATAGCGAATCTATGTTGGAAATGTGTAAATATGAATGTAGTTTGTATAAGTCGATATGAAGATGTTTCTATAGATAACGTCGAGTAGTTATCTCGAAGGACATAATATATCCTAACTTTCATTAAATATTTACATGTTACCAATTTCCTCCTATTCAACATATCGCAGTCCACAGCTGGACATAGGTCTCCCCCATTTTGCGCCAGATATCCCGGTCCTCCGGTCTCGGTTACCAATTTCATTTGGCTCTTAATAACGAAATGCAATAAACAAACGTAAGCGTACAACGTTTTTATAAAAGGAAATTATTCTCGCTTTTAAAATTCGAAAGAGTAACCTGTGAAAGGAACATTATAATTGAACTCCAATTAGAACCTTTTTAAGCAACAAAGTGAAGATTGGCGTAAATTTATATGTAGTTTTGATCCATATTAGTTCTGAATAAGCTCGGAAATTAGTTAAATGTAAAATGGGACATTTAAAACATCTTCGTCGTTTGAAAATGTCCATAAATATTAAGTCATTAATCATACAGTACATTTAAACATGTAAATATTAATTTTCAATGCTTAGAATGAAAAATTTGGCATTATTTGATTTTATATTTATTTCAAACTTTAATTGCCGCTTTGTTTACTGCCAAATTTTTATGAATAAATATTATAATGTGTTTAGCATAATATATAAATATCTATAGTTGCTCAAAATCATTAGCTTAAATGTTATTTACATTAAGACAATATTTACCATACCTTAAGCTCCACTTCTTATTGTATGCATAGAACTTCCTTGTATTTTTAAATAGTAACTGATCAATAACAATGGATTCCATGAAAATAAAATTCCGTGCTTCAAATGGCACGATAACTTGTTCACCCAACTGTCATAGTTCATTGGCTAAAAGAGACTAGGAGATGATAGGTTTTTAGTTTGATAGTGACTGTGCCTTCAAAGTTCAAACATGTCAAAGTATTAGTATTGTTTTAAAAAATGAAAGTTGGCTCAAAAATCTAAATTGAAACCCCAAACTTCGGAGCTTAGCGAAGCATCGTTAGTAATGCTAGTTCGGAGGTTGTGACTCCATTGTGAATCAAAACACGTATTTAGCTCACTGTTAGCCAAATTGCAGCAATGCAGTAAACACGTGCAACTGGGACTCTTTAGAATGAACTAGTTTTTGCCAGCGGCTTCGCTTGCGTTAAACTTGCGGAAGCATGTTTCCACTTTCCTGATTTAGAACACAGAAGAGAACTCGGAACATCATCATTATCATCATCATCATCAGCTCATTAAACGTCCCCACCGAGGGGCACGAGCCTACCCGTATAGGGTGATTAGGCCTTAGTCGTCCACGCGGGCCCAATGCGGATTGGACGACTTCACACACAACCTTCGAATCACATCGCAGGCGTGCATGAAGGTTTCCTCACGATGTTTTCCTTCACCGTAAGGGCGTCGGATAACGTACATATATTTTCGAAAATTCGAAAACACATTGGTACGTGTCGGGACTTGAACCTCAGTCCTCCCGGTAGGAAGGCGACAGTCCACACCATTGAGCCACCGACGCTCCCTCTTTTGAGGATTGGGTATATTTTCAAAAAGCGGAACACCATTTTTAGTGCTATAAAGTCGGCACACTAACTTTAGCTTTCTTGACACATGTATCACATGGCGACCCATGATTCGTTAATAATTGCTTAATTTTTTTTTATATACATGTAAAATATCATCATCATCACCAGCCACCGACGAAAATATATTGTATATTTTTTGTAAAAAGGCATACAAAATGTCCTTTGCAGGTGGAACGCGTTAAGATAATAGCTTTACGCGTAAGAGCCATGTAATGGTGACGTACAAAATCAATTCACCGCTCCTCTGGTTTGAGGTATTTCAACTGACATACACTTCGGCGAACAATTTCGTTCAATATTTAACATCAATATACATTATCTCTGACCTCGATAGCCTGTGAGTGTCGCAGAATAAGTTTAATGCCAAGCACACTGCGATAGGTTTAAAGAAAAGTCTAACCTTCTTGCTGGAATCATTTTGTTGACTACTCATTATTAACTACACTTCAAGTTTTCGCAATCAACTGCCGGACATAGGTCTCCCCTATTCTGTTCATAATAATAATATGTTTTTCAAATATTACAAAACAAAGCGTGGCTTTAGCAATGATGTAAAAATTATAGATTCGTGATATGCTCACAAAACAATAAAAAAAAGTGTTCCGAATGCAGCGACAGCACACACACACATATTTCTAATAAGTGTACATTTACCTAAACAAAGAGCCTACAACTGTTTTTCTTTGGCGGTTCGTTTTTGAGGCATGGATGGCGTATCTGACTTTATATATACAGAATATCATTGAACTTAAGTTAAACAATAGAAGTCTACAAATAGATAAAGATCTCCCCTTTTTTCTACAATACACCGATCTTTCCCTTCAGCCTACAGTATCGTTCCATAATATCTCAAAACCATAAATCCAACTTTACTGCACTACCAAGCGAAAAATCACGAATTTACGCGTAACAAATAAATTCTTTTAACACCGTACGCGTGAGACGGAACGCGATTGCTTCACGTGAATAGTAATTGAATAGAAATTCATAGTAATGATGCTGAAAATGTATTTTATTCGCCCAATATATTCGTTTTCTCTGAAACGTCGAGAATGAAGCCTCGTACAGTGGCGTATACAGAAATTATGAGTATAATATGTATGTATGTATTTACAAAAAAATACATTAGTATGTTTATCAGTTGTTTAGTAAATTAGTACTGTAACTACAAGCTCCTCGCTTAATATGAGGCTAGCTAGATGGCGCTGTGTGAACGTCTGTGGATTTTTTAAAATATATACAAAGTAACCTTTCCCTCTTTGCTTCGTCCTTAACTGAGATTCGTTTCTCAATCTTGGACACCCTTAGTTTTCTTGCATAAATTGTTAAGCCTAAGAGCCATCTGCATCTCCAGACGTAAAATCAAACAGCGCCCAAAACATCCCGGAAAAAGAAAAAGCAAACACTCGCTTACAAAATCACAAACACTTTTTCCCCTCCAATTCCCTTGTAAAGGAATCGTGCAAATTTTGGCTTTGGTGTGCCCTTACAAAGGGCTTTTATAATCATAGATCAAACAACCCACTAGAAAACCAATAAAAGTAACACGTCTGGTAATGTCAAAGGAAATCGTAGAAAATACCTTTATAATTCTGTATACTATTTAACGAATTCGTTTCGTATGCTTCCATGTTTGGTTGGACATTGTTGGCTGGATCACCTGATTGTTGAAAAAAGGATGATTATGTGCTTCGGAGGGCACGTTAAGCACGTTTGGTCCCGTACAGTCTTCGATTAACACACACTAATCGGCATTGGGCCCGCTTGGTGGATTACGGCCTAATCTCTCCATGGCTATGCTGTGCGGGGAAGACCGGTACTGCAGTAGATCATCATAGGCCGATGATAATGGTTGTTTCTTCTTATTATTATATCCTACGTCATAAATCTTCGAATGAGTTCATCTGTAGGTTTACTAGTTTTTTTTATCCTCTATAGCAGACATTTGACCGCCATCGCACCTGATGGTAAATGATGATGCGGCCGAGGATGAATCATGCCGCCTAGAAACAGACCTAGAACTGCCTATAGTGACCGCATACCCACAGGATTAGTAAACTTGGTAGAATTCCTAGCCATTGTGGTAGAATCTTTGCTATGTTTCAGACAAGCGCGCATCTCATGCAGAAGTTCATTACCTCGACGAATTGTTGAATTTTTGCGATGCCACCGTATTTGCTAATTGGTGCCGTTGAGAATTCACTTGGAGAATTGGTATTTTCAAGTGAATTCTAAACAAACGAATAACAAACACGGTGATGGTTCGCCGGGGTTTAATAAATGCAGTTATAGTTTTCCTTTTATTATTGCGACAAGCAATTTGGTTTCATATATTTACTACACAAGGATTCCGGTCATGATCCCGGACTGTATAAACATTTTGTGATGTTATTTCCTTACTTCGTAATTCAATCGAACGAACCGCGCGTACTTTCAATTAATTTCAGTAAGTGTGAACTGGTATTGCATTCCTTTCCACGCGAACTGAACAAATACCATTAACATTGTGTCGCAATTAAGTAACTACGCGAGGCATTCCGTTTCACGCACTGACAGCAACTCCTGGTTTTGTCGACGTTGTACAGTTACTGCAAAAGTGCTATTGAATTAAATATTTATTGCATGAAAATAATTTTAGATGATACGCCTCACAGTGGCACAGTGGTGTGGACTGTCCCCTTCCTACCGGGAAGGCTGAGGTTCAAAACCCCGACACGTACCAATGTATTTTCGAATTTTCGAAAAATATATGTACGTTATCCGACGCTCTTACGGTGAAGGAAAACATCGTGAGGAAACCTTCATGCACGCCTGCGAAAGATTTCGAAGGTTGTGTGTGAAGTCGTCCAATCCGAACTGGGCCCGCGTGGACGACTAAGGCCTAATCACCCTATACGGGTAGGCTCGTGCCCCTCGGTGGGGACGTTTAATGAGCTGATGATGATGATACGCCTCACCCTTGACCGAGCTTTGAAGGAAACCGACAACTGATAAACAGGTATTATTCTCCATCAATGCCGCACTGCGCCCGTCACCCGAGACAATAGATATTGTCTCTTATACTCGGTAATTTCACTCGCTACAGTGCTTTCATCCCGAAACATAAGAGTGCATAGCACTCTTGTATCACGGAACTGTATCTGGTATTCATAAATATTGTAGTACTGTAAAAGGCTCGGTTTGCAACCGATATTTCACGGTATCTGATATTGTTCCTGATGAACCTGAAGTACTTTAAAAAGCTCGGTTTGCCATCACTAAGCAAAGAGCTTTAAAAATATATTAATGTGGCTTGTACAATTCCTAATAATTTAAATATTTTCTTTGATTTGAAATATTCGTGGATGCTTTGTAATATTCTGCATGCAATGACTTCTTGGCAAAACAGATTGTATAATTATTGTCAATAACTTTCATACCATTTTTTTGCTATTAAAATATATAAAATAAACATTTTTACGGATGATATCACGTATAGATGAAACAGTTTTTTTTTTAATTTTCTTCCGATTTTTGTGTGTAATGTAATTACGAATCAACATAATTATTAAGTTCAAGTTTAATTTAAGTAATTTTACGTTTTGTAGGTTTCTTAGTTTATAGATTTATTATATGTTTGTAGTTAAATTTATTTGTTATATACTAGTTTTAAAGAATTTTGGAAAACGATCGATTTACACGATCAGGTCAGTGTCGAAATGAACAATTTTAATAATATAACACAATCAACTTCGATATGCAATAATTAACGTTGGAAACTTTTTTGGCCAACTGTGTTATTTATTTGTTTTTAGTCATATGTGCAATTAAGGCTGTATGTTTCTTTAACGAAATAAACAAAAAAAAATTTTAAAAAAATGTGAGTGAGATTTTATAGGAATTATGTTTTCACCTTATATCTAAAGAAAAAATATAGTTATTTTGTATTTATTATGTGTGCATACAAATATACGCGGAGTCGGCTCATCTGATTGTAAATGGTAACACGTAGATATTAGTTAATTTTGCTTATTTGATCTATCAAAGTCAGGCATGCCATACCAATGTATCGATTTTAAAGACAAAGACAAGAACACTAATATATCTGGCACATAGCATTGTATTGTAACAGTACATTGTATGATTAGTCAATAGCATCTCTCAAATTGTTTCACGTACTAGTAACAGTCCTTAGATAATGTAAGCGGTGTACACTCAAGTACAAAGCGCTCACATCGATAGCCTAAACGTGCATGAGCAAAATTTATTTTCGCATATATCTTTAATATGGCTTACGATTATATTTTTTTTTTAGAGAAAACTAGAATAAAACAAGGTCTTTAAATTACAGAATTCGTTTAATTACGGTTTTTTTTCTAAAATGTATCATATTGATTCACGTACTAATAACAGTCCTTAGATATGTAAGCTGTGTACACTTAAGTACACAAGTGCACGCATTGTGATTTCCTACAAATGCTTATTGTTCAGGCTTCACTTGGGATTAAATGGCGTTGTGTGAATGTCAATGGATATTTATTTATTTAACTGTAATGTAAAGTAAAAGGAAGTTCTATGCATGTATTTAGTGTTCATTGCATTTTTAATAATAATATTCCGTTCTTATTCTAGTCAATTATTTTTTAATACTTTTAATTTGCAAGAGTCTAAAAGAAATTTAATGTTTTTGTAATTATATAGCATTGGTCCGCCAGATTATTTATTAATTTGGAAACACCTACACATAGTAATAAATTAATGTAATATCATTACTGTACTTGATTTAAGTTTAGATAATATTGTTAGATTTCATTGTGATATTACGTAGAAATAATATATAAGTAAATTAAATAGTATTAGCGGTAATGCAAATGACAGATCCTGTGTCAGTTTCTTTCTTTTAAGTGTCTACGTCCGGTTATGATAAAAAACATCTACAATGAACACTTTTGAAATCCCCTTCCTTTATTTAAAATACGCTACCATAAACTATGCTAGAACAAATATATATTGTTAAAACGTATTAAAAGGGTCTGTCATTTTATTTATGTTTATTTTATAAGTTTTAGATTAAAAGAAATTTAAAAGGGTTGTCAATGTTTTTCTTTTTAAGTTGTAAGCTGTCAAAGTTTCAAAATGAAAAGGTATAAAATGGATATGGGAAATTTAATATGAAAATTAAGGAATCGATATGGATTATCCGTAAATGAAATACTTTTAAGATGCATTGCTTACAATTATATTTTCTCTGTTTTAACTTTTTTTTCTAAATTAATTGATTTGACTTGTGTATAGTGTATTATATATTATGTGATTATTTGTAGATATAAAATATAAAAAGCGCTCCAAAAGGGATTTGGTTAGTGTATAAATATTAAGATATAAGGTTATATATTTAATTTAAAACACAAAAACGATGACAATCCTTTTAAACTAAAAATTTGGATATTAATTTGCAAAAAGGGGAAAACAAAATACGTAACAGATAAGTGTTATCTATAAGATAAACTAAAACATATTGTATGTCTGTGAGTATAGATTACTTAATTGGTTGTACACGAAATAGTGATAGTGATATCGGTTTAAACGGAGGCGTTGTATAAAACTTAAGCAATATGAAATATTTATACGCCTAAATTTTTCCTATGTAAAAAATAATACCTTACCCTTCGCTTACTAGTTAATAATAACTTGGAATTGAAGTTATGTGTTATTAAATCAATTTATATTTTTGCATAAATCCTCTATCTTTAATGTTGATGAAAATTTAAAATTTACATCTTGTAACTAGGTAATTAGTTGAAAAAATCTATTTAATGTTATAATAAAAATATCATAATAAACATACTCATTAGAAAATAATCATCAAAACCTTTTCAACAACCTTTTTTTATTTAGTTCAACATTATTTATTTGTTTTTTTTTTATACAGCAGTGTTTCCGATTTAAAAAAAAAAATCTATGTTGTAACGAATCTTTTTGTCATATCTCTAAGTTTGGCCAACATGAAAACATTAATTTGAAAATGGAAGCTCATTTTAGAACATTCTGAAGTGACACACCGTTGATTGGATGGCTCTCGAGGTAGTCCTGCTGAAATCACAACAATTTTCGCATAATGTACACTTAATTTTGACCGCAACGTGTTTCTAAACGCGTATTCCTTATTACACGCCATAAGTTTGCAACAATACTGTGACGTTGTGTGTGATACCAGTGACCAGTTTCTCTTATACTCAAGTGGAAATTCAAATGCTAGGCTAACTGGGATTTAAAATAGATAAAAGATTCAATTGTCAAGCATGCAACCATCTCATGACTTTAAAAATCATAGGTAAAGTGGGATATTAATGCGAATTAGTTTATTTTTCAGTTTTTTTTTAGATTTTGACTAAAATTGCAAATTAGTTTACCGCTGGCAGGATGTATATTTTTTTTACGTAGAGTAGGTGACATTTATATAAAATATATAAGTTCCATTCATCAAAATTTCATTAGTTTTTTAAGTAGTATAAAGATAATAATCATTTGAAGTCCTAGGTAATGTTTACATAAAATATCAATAAAACTATAAAAGGTAATATATAATTGTGGATCTCTTTTTGCGTGTAACGCTTAGAATAGATGTTGACATAAATATATAATATTTTATCTTAATCGTTTACTGACATAAAATATATATGATCAAAATTCTAAAAAGCATTGTAATATTGACTACTTTCTTGTAAAACTAAATTATATTATATTTAACATAAATGTAAAGAACAAAGAAAGAAAGAAATCTTTATTCAAATAAATCTGTTACAGATACTTTTGAATCGTAACAGATTTATTTGAATAAAGATTTCTTTCTTTTTCACATTTATGTTAAAAAGGTATATGCTGTCATTATTCCCGCTTAAATTGACATAAGCTATAAACAATTTTAATCGATCAGTGACCAACACTATTCGAAAATTAAAAAAATGCAAATGGCAAGATGGCGCACAGATAGCAAAAGAAAAATTATACAGTTCTTTCCTTTTCTTATGTTTGTAAAATACATATTTTATGTCTTTAAATTTGTAAATAATGTATGATAAATTAGTATTATCGACGCAGCAATAAATAGCAGGCTATAAGATTCTGTGTAAATTTCAATGTTGTTAGTGTTATATTGTTTTTACATTCATATCATTAAAATTCTTGTTGCGATATGTTAATTGTCATACTTTTACTATTAGGTCATCGTACAAAGTAAATAAACGGTTATAATGTGGTACGTACATTGTTTTTATTTGCTTTTATAGCAGTGTCAAAATAATTCCATAATTTTAATTATAGTGCACGATGGAATAGCGGAAAGCGGATTGTTTTTAAGATGGCGCGGCGCAAGGCAAGCATCTATCGTAATGGTTAGAATTGTGCCAACATTGTTTTTTTATGTTATAGGTGTACAGGACAAGTAGGACGCTCACCCGATGGTAAGTTATACGCCTGACCATGACAGAGCGGCATTGAAGAAGACCAAGAACTGATAGACAGTTATTATTCTCCGTCAATGCCGCACTACACCCCTACACCAGGGACAACAATGTCAGATCTCTTATACCCGCTAATTGTATAACTATTGTAATAAAAAGTTTAATAATGAGACCATGGAGGTATAAAAAATACACATACAGAGTGTCTTTAACACATACATGTGTCCCCGAAATGACAGCTGCTATCTAACTTTCTGATAGTGTTATGTATATCATTTTTCATGATTGAAACTAGAAACAAGTAATCTACCAAACGTAATTTCTGTTTTTTATCACTTCAGTTTATGCACTTTTATACTACGTAGGTCATGTTCTTGACAGTTTATTTTTTTGGCTCTGTTGACAGATGCGCGCCAAATATCTTAATATTTTTTTGTTTTATACGAAATTGGCCGAATATTGACATTTTATTGACACTTTCGTTCTAAGCGCGATTTCGTATTTTTATACGTCCATGCTACTGACCTATTTTATATAATTCCACGGTTTCTTAATTAAACTATTTCAGAAAAGCGAACATCGGTTAGAGTATCCGACATAGGCCGCTGAGTTAGCAAGTTGATGTTTCAGGGTAATAATAACCTTATTATCAAGAAAATTAATTTTAAAACGGAAAACCTCCTTTTTTGAAGTCGGTTTAAAACTCAACAAACCAAGTCCAGTATTATTACAAGGAGATCCCGTAGATACTCTGTGTTCTTAAGCTTTATCTTATCATAGATCAGAGATACAGCCCGTTTATAGGTAAAAGTCACAGATATAGATTTATTTATACATTGGATGCTAGATATAACAAACTGATCCAAATTAAGAAAGCCGTTTATTGTTCATCATGATCATCTAATCATTCCATGGCCATGCTGTGATGAAAGTCATATGAAAGCTATGATATATTTTTTTTTACAATATTATTGTATGAAAGTATGAGGTAGTTATACGCAATATTTATTTTGTAACATATGAAGTTACAATATATACAGTTTAAGTTACAGGTCACTTGTAAACCATTGAAGGGACAAGAACAATGGTAAATGCATTCTTGACAACAAAATTAACTAGGTGATAGATCTCGATACTGAGTCGTTAGGTAGGTACCACCGCAGTACCAGATATCTTCCCGCGAAACAGGAGTGTTACGCACTTTTGTGTTTCGGTATGAGGCACTGTAGCTAGTAAAGTTGCATAAATTGTAAGTGCATAGCACACCTATTTCACGGATATCGGTACCCGTACCGATTACAATGCGGTAATGCGGTAATAGCTAGACGACTCTTATCGAGTCTACGACCTAGTAAAATACATGTGATAAAATATTCAAAAAAACTAAAAACTTTATTAAAAATATATTTTAATTTCAATGTCAAGGAAGTTCTTGTTTCTTTATATCTGTGGACTTAATC
The DNA here is from genome assembly GCA_019425675.1 of Leucinodes orbonalis. Taxonomy (NCBI): domain Eukaryota; kingdom Metazoa; phylum Arthropoda; class Insecta; order Lepidoptera; family Crambidae; genus Leucinodes; species Leucinodes orbonalis. Next base: position 159,054 of record PQWD01000929.1, on the reverse strand, counting down.
AAGTGTGCCTGCGCTAAGAGCTTACGAGACGTCACTGGCTACTCCAGCACCCAGTATATCTATCAGTATATCCTCACAGTATATGTACTGAGAGTAGATAACCAATAATTGATATAACAATGTGTAATACTAACGATCACGTGTGTCATGTAAACTGGCGCAATGGGAGGAAATTCTGACTGATTACTTTTTCTGACGGGGAAGTCATATTGCGCACCTGGTGGTAAGTGATACGCCTGTCCATAACAAATACAGTGTTGAAGGAACTCGTCACGTAAGACGACATTGTTAGGTCTCTCATAACCGGTATTTTTATTAGCTACAGTGCTCTCATCCCATTAAACAGAAGTGCAAAAACTCTTTTGATACTGGACTCAGTACGACTGTCTTGGTTGGTACCACTGCAGTGTCAGATATCTTCCCGTCAAACAGGAGTAGGTATTATTCACTTTTGTATTTCGGCATGAGGGCAATATATCTAGTAAAATTACCTGATATAAGAGACTTAACATCTGTTGTCTCGTTCGACAGGCACAGGGCAGTGTTAATATAAAAATAACAACCTACTGTTATTAATTTTCTTCAACACTACTTCTGTCATGATCAGGTGTAACCTTACCACCACGTGAGTACGCTGACGGTTTCGTTTACTTATAACAAAAAAACATAAAAAATATTAAAATACCCATAAAAAATCAAGGTATCTATAAAATATCAAAAGTGTGATTCCTTAATATCCTTTGATATTCTTATTCTTGTATAACAATGATCTTTGATTTGCGATCAGACACGTTGATATTTTTCCTATTCCATAATGAATTGTACACAATTATGAGCTAAAGTTACGCAAGTTCGATCCATATTATTTATCAAGCCTCCCCTAATGGGCTTAGATAAGTTTGCCATGTGGTATGGTTCGTGTGACAGAGGACTCTATGAGAAATTAAATGATTTTTTTGACCAGCTGTTCAGATACCAGAATCGCTGGTTGCCTTTTTTTAGCAATTAACTCACCGAGTTTCCGAAAGTGTGATGAACCTAAAAATGCAAAGAAACGCCTACAAAAATATGTAAAATTAGTTGCCTTGATAACTAGGCTTTTAACATACAAAATTTTGTATCTATCAGGTTAAACAATATTGCTGCAATCTGTGGAAAGAATACTTTGATCATAGGTCTAGAGAAAAGGGCATCAGGTACAAAACTATCCAACCCGAACCATTATGTATACCTTGGATTGATAGTTGTAATTTAAGTACAGGTGAAACTGTTACCGCGATGAGACTTCGCTCAGGTCACATTCCATCAAACAAGTTCACATATCTAATGAGAATAACACCATCCCCATTATGTAATGTATGTGGAATAGCTGAAGACGTTTACCATGTTTTGGTGGAATGTAACCGAAACGAACAGTTACGGAAAATATTGTTTAGATGTAATATGTTTGAAAGTGGCAAATGTAATAGTATTTTAAGCTCCCCTGTATCTGATGAAGCAAAATTATTGTATAAATTATATAAACAGTGGTTAAATTTAAAATCATAAACAATATAATGTATGTGCCTATGGAGCGGCATTGTCTTTATTGACAAAGTCCTTAATAAAGAAAAAAAAAAACATACAAAATTTTAAAAATGCCTTTTTTATAATCGATTTTGAATGAGAAGACTAAGCAATAAGATAGCAATTTTTTGTTCAACACACATTCAAAAACTGTGTTTATTGCTAATCAAGAGGCAACTAGCGATTCTGATGACGGCACGGCCGATCAAAAAAAATTGATTTCACAGAAATATACATAGCTCGATGCTGCAGGCAAAAAGCGGTACTGACGCTAACTAACCTGATTGGTAGACTAAACCTTTAGTTATATAAGGTGGTTACACTTTCTAAAGTGTCAGACTCCTAAAGCTTTTAGATCATCATCAGCTCATTAGCCCATAACCATACATAGAAACACCCAGAGAATTCCAAATAGACATGTTCACGCACACAAATGTGTATAAAGCCGGAGATTGAACCCGGAACCCTTGGTGTAGGAGCCGACTTCTCGATCATAACACCACATGGTCGTTTTGGTAGACTCGATACAGAAAGTATGTCATAAAGGAATATTATCATCATCAGCTCATTAAACGTCCCCACCGAGGGGCACGAGCCTACCCGTATAGGGTGATTAGGCCTTAGTCGTCTACGCGGGCCCAGTGCGGATTGGACGACTTCACACACAACCTTAGAAGTTCTTCGCAGGCGTGCATGAAGGTTTCCTTCACCGTAAGAGCGTCGGATAACGTACATATATTTTCGAAAATTCGAAAACACATTGGTACGTGTCAGCCCTCCTGGTAGGATGGCGACAGTCCACACCATTGAGCCACCGACGCTCTAGTTTTCAGATATTATAACCTAATAGTTCAATGTTATTAAACGATAAGTCATTATATCATTGCAGAAGGTTACTTTTCAATTGATTCAATATATCAATTTATAACTAGGCTACCTCATAAAGTAAAAGCCTTTGTTTCCCATTAATAGAATTTAACTATTCTTAATTAAAACGTGGAATCACGTTTCACCGAATAAATCAAAATTTAATGAAATGCCCACTTTATTTAGAGCGTTAGGTTAAAATTTCAATTGAACAAATTGAAGCGTTCGTATTATACACTAAAATATTAAAAGGTTAATATTTAATATTCTTGTATCGATATATATATATTAGCGGTCGCTCAGTGGTGGGGGCTGTTGTCTTCCGATCTAGAGGGTGCAGGTTCAAATCCCGCCACGTACCAATGTGTTGTCATAATTATATGTATGCCAATCCAATGCTTTTAAGGTAAAGTAAAAAATCATGAGGATACATACGCACGCCTGCGAAGAACTTCTAAGGTTGTGCGTGAAGTCAGCCAATCCGCACTGGGTCCGCATGGACAACTAAGGCCTATACACTCTTTACGTAGGCTCGTGCTCCTCGCTGGGGACGTATAATGAGCTGATGATTATAATATTCCTTTATACCATACTTTCTGTATCGAGTCTACTAAAAAACGACCATGTGGTGTTATGGTCCAGAAGTCGGCTCCTACACGAGGGTTCCGAGTTCAATCTCCAGGCTTCACAAACATTTTTGTGCGTGAACATGTCTGTTTGTAGTGGTCTGGGTGTTTCTATGTGTAAATATGTGTATAAGTATGTTTATCAGTTTCATATTAACCCATATTACAGGATAATGCTTAGTTTGGGCTAGCTGGCACTGTATGAGTTAAAAAAAACTTAATGTTTATTTTGTATATATGTATGTAGCATCCATAATGATAGGGACAACCAAAATTTTGCAGGAATGGCGAAACGGAGTTATACCACGTCTGTGTAGGAAACCGGCATTATTTATTGTATTTATTTTACAGGGTTCAAGCCTTCCTCTACAATATAGCTATAGCTAAGATGATACATACTACGAGTATGTAATGTATAATCACAATATATAGATAAATAAATCATTTATCTACACGAATAGACATACATGCTAAGATTATCATAACAAAAATAATCTCATTAACAAATCAACACACAATATTGCTATGCATACACAAAAATATATTAATATATTGATCATATACTCCAAAATACACATGCATGCCCACAGATTTCCCAATACAGGAGATAGGGCAAGCTGCTTTTTAAGTGCGCCGAATATAAGCTCAACGAGCATACACTGGCTGTCAGTTTACGCTCTGTGAGACGAGTCAAGACGCACGAATATTAGAAGAAATTACCGTTTTTCCCAAAATGCCATCCTGTGCAATTGTAACATGCCATCATCGCAAGGAATCAGTAAATTTACCAAGAAATATAATAACCTTTCACAGGTAAGAACCGAAAAGAAATTGCGACACTGGGACTGCCTATAAACTTGGCGGCTTGTCCAGTCTAATTGTATATTCGGATGTCTGTGTGCATGCCGCAGCAGTGCAAAAGTTATTCGTGTTAAGAAAGAAATAAATAAACTACGAATTAATTAAAATCAGATGAGCCGTCTGCTCTTTTGAGTAAAGACCTTCAATTACTTTTGTAAGATTCAATATTGAGTAGTAAGAACAGGCTCAGTCGACCCTTCATAGGACAATTCCAAGAAGAGGATATCTTTTCAGGCAAAAACAGGACAAAGCCTCTGAAACTTTGTAAACTTTGAGTGGACATTGAGTGACGTTTCTAAGAACAATTCCATTTGAAATAATTAAAGATTCTTTAATAAGGTACTTAAAGTTAATTTTAAAGATGTCGATATTATATTTTCCTTGATTTGACAAAATAAAATCCTATTGATGCACGGCCTTTTGAGGTTTTTGTCTGTACTTTCTCTTCAACCTATCGCAGTATGCTAGACATAAGTCTCCTGGTCCTCCGCCGGTCTTTTGTTCTTTACTACAAAATAGGTAGATAGATAATTCATTTATTTGCATCGCTAAAACACAACACACTTCACATTTAAACCAACAAAAATGTTTTGATTGGACCAATAAACAAAAATATAATTCAAATAAACGAAACAACACAAAACAATTTAACCGGCGTATTATAAATACAAATTAGCAGCACTCTTTTTATGAGTAAATATTTTATATCTTTGTTATTAGTTATTAAATTAGTTTTTTTTTAATATAACTACTTAAAGAGGACATTTAAATTTAAATAAATTTATCTATTATCCAGATAATAACATCCTACGAGATGTACGACTCATACATCTTTATCCAGCAAGGAAATGTGTAGGTACCAATAGTATCGATAAAGCTCTACTTGTCCTTTAATTTAGTATCACTATCATTAGTTAATTCTATAAGTTAATATCCACTGACATTTACACAGCGCCATCGAGCCCAATGTTCAGCGAGTAAGTTATAGGTAGGGTACTAAATAACTGACATACTTATGTAATTTTTTTATAAATACATACATATTTATATGCGTCCCCTCTGAGGGGCTCGAGCCTAACCGAAAAGGGTGTATAGGCCCTACTCGCCCATTCGGGCTAATTGCTGTTTGGTTGACTGCACGCACCTTTGAATCGCTTCGCAGGCGTGCGAAGGTTTCCTCACGATGTTTTCCTTCACCGTTAGTGCGTCGGTTGAACGTATATATGATTTAGAATAAGATTCGAATTCGAAAAGAGATTGGTACATGTTGGAATTTAAACCTGTACCCTCTAGATTGGAAGGCAACAGTCCACACCAATGAGCCACTCAAATTTGTATCGCAAATCCCTAATCACTAACCCTACGTTCGTTACGGCTTGAGTATTAATCAAGGGTCTAATATTGGGTCCCGAAGGATGCGGGTGACTGAAGGGTTAGATTTATTACTTGCCCTTGATATTGTAGGCAAAACGCAACATCTGTATTTATAGGTTGGCAACACATCATTAAAGATTTATGCTTTTTAATTTAAAAAATCAACCTTCTTTTTTATCTGATTTAAGAGTTAATAATTCAGTTGGTACTGTAAGATGGGGTAGATAAAATTATGAATAACCGCATAATATAGCGATGGAATTTGGTACTAGTTGGTCGTTATTTGGTAAGAATAGTTCTACATAGTAAATCATTTATTTATTTAGGACAGCCAACAAAACAAACACCATAAAATTATTAACTTAAATTTATAAAACATGAATGTAGTGCTGCCTTAATCAAAGGTTACACAACTAAAAAAATTGTCGTTTAAATCGACAGAAACGCTTACAAGTAATTTATATTATTATACTCATTACTGCCAGCTCGTGTCAGCAAGGTAGACCTAAACATAAAAAATATGAATCTCACACCTTTTGGACACACTTTGTAATATTCATTATCATCTGAATTAACCTAGTACCTACTTTACCCCTAAGTTACCCCTAAACTCTATGAATCTTTGGTTAAAATATATATTTACTTAATATCAAATAATCACAGTAGCGTACAAATAGAAATACACGCAAGCTTGCCGATCCAAATTTCAGAATTCATAAGATGGGAAACTCATTTGAAGAATTAATTAATAAACTATTTAGTAAGTTCCCACTTTGATCAATTTTAAGTCTCTTAAAACAAATATCTTTAATTTTTTTATTTTATTTTCAAGAATTTATAAAAGAGAACGATATGCTTAGAAACATCTGCATGGGCGAAGCCGCGGGACTTGGCTAGTTTTAGATAAATCCGCTATCATAAAGACCCCTCCCAAAGCCACGTCATCTCTAATATCTCGACGTATAGCAACATTAAACGCTATATCAAAGTCATCATCGTACGTTAATTATTGATGACAGCAGATTCCAATTTAGTCTAATGTGTTAACTTAAGAAAACTAACACTTGATATTATACGTTTGCATTAGGAAGTTGTAGAATGTAGAGTTACCTATCTATTAATCTCACCTTTATGTTAGAAGTATCTCTCTTCTCTGTCTTCAACGTGTTGCAGTCCACTACTGGTCTTCATCATCATCAGCTCATTAAACGTCCCCACCGAGGGGCACGAGCCTACCCGTATAGGGTGATTAGGCCTTAGTCGTCCACGCGGGCCCAGTGCGGATTGGACGACTTCACACACAACCTTTGAATCTCTTCGCAGCCGTGCATAAAGGTTTCCTTACGATGTTTTCCTTCACCGTAAGAGCGTCAGATAACGTATATATAATTTCCAAAATTCGAAAACACATTGGTACGCGGCGAGATTTGAACCTCAGTCCTCCCGGTAGAGGGCGTCAGTCCACATCATTGAGCCACCGACGCTCTTACTACTAATCATAGGTCTTCCTTTTTTTGCGCCAGATATCCTGGTCCTCCACTTTCCTCATCCAGCTTCCAACTGCGACCTTTCGAAAGCCGTCAGTTTCTCGGTCTGGGCGTCGTACGCTACGCGTGCCATGTCGCGGTCTCTACTCCAGAACTCGTCTGCTCCAACGGCCATCGGTTCTGCGACGAACGTGACCGGCCCACTGCTATTCAACTTGCGCATTCAGTATATCATTTATTTTGAATAAATATACTAAATACAATTATAGAAACGGCTCACCTGATTGTCACGTGTCGATCCTATCTTCGAAGGAACAAAACGCTAGTTAACTTAAAAAACAGTAGTAAAAAGAAACATTTACAAAATCCAGATTTCTGGCTGTGGTTTCATTTCAATTTGATCAAGCCAGACTATTTGTGCCTAAGCATGACTTTGCAATACACAACGTAGCCTCAAAAAGTTGGAACCTTACAGACAATCTGGTGATTTAGCCTCTAAAGTTCTAACCAAACTGGGAAAAATCGCACAAAGTGACTTTAAACATGCGGTCTCCTCGGTTTTATGCAAAGCAGTTCAAATTAACACTTCGACCACTTGATCACGCTTTCATGTATTTATCTTCATCAGCTCATTAAACGTCCCCATCAATAGGCACGAGCCTACCGGAAAGGCTGTATGGCCAAAGTCGACCACGCGGGCCCAGTGCGGATAGGTAGACTTCACTCACAACCTTTAAATCTTCGGATAACATATCATTATCATCATCATCATCATTACAGCCTAATTATGTCCACTGCTGAACGAAGGCCTCCCCTAATGATTTCCACGCGGACCGATCCCTTGCAGTTGACATCCATCTGCTACCCGCCACCTTAACCAGATCATCCGTCCATCTGGTTAGGGGTCGGCCTACGCTTCGCTTTCCGTTACGTGGACGCCACTCGAGAAGCTGTATAGGCCAAAGTCGACCACGCGGCCAGTGCGGATAGTAGACTTCACTCACAACCTTTAATCTTCGGATAAAAATAATTTCGAAAATACATTGGTACGTGGCGAGATTTGAACCTGTACCCTCCACAACAACAACATCAATGAGCTACCAACGCTCATTATTAACACTAAATTCAGAAAAAATGTTAACGAAATTGGGCTTGAAAAATGATAACTTCTTACATTGATTCTCCGCGTTTCGCTCAAAATAACGGCACTCCAAAAAAATCATCTAGCTTCTGCAAAACGAGTCGCATACTTCTTTGGCAATTGTAAGACAAATGCGTGAAACACGTAAGAGATTTTATTGGCAGATTTACGTAAACCCCGCCTACGGGACAATCCCTAAGGCCGGAATCCGAACTAAATCATTGTCAACGTGGCAGCTTGACTATTTGATTTTGTTAAATCGATGCCCCTTAATGTATTGTTTATCGTTCCTCGTCTATAAAAGATATTTTCATGTAGTGGACGTAATTTTTTCTCTTTATTTAAGAGCTTGTTATTTTTCATTTATAGACCCGGTAACTTCAAAATTTTTACTTAATTTTAAGCCTAAGTTAACAGAAAATAGAATCAGCTTTATACCTCAAAGTTATTATATTCTATCCCTATTATTTATCTTTAGCTATACCAAACTATTACAAAAGATCTGAACAAAGGCATACAAGTCAAAGCTAATTTTCAATCTGCAAAATCAATTTGCCCAGGCGTATGACAATTAGATACCTTAAAATCCCAATCGTAATTTTATAAAAATATCGACCTTCGATAAACGGCAATATAACCAACATTATATGACAAAGCCCTATGAGATAGAAAGGGTTACATTATTACTCGCTCCGACGCGCCCTTAAATAAGGAAGGAGTCACTCGAACCTGGCCTTTTGAGCCAAATCTGAAAGGGTACTTAAGTATGTGCCTTAATAACAGCATTTTGATGGGCTTGGAAATGAAAGTTAAGTTTTGCAATTTGGGATCGAAATCCTTTTGAAGGAAGACTATGCATTCTGTTAATTAAAGTACTGTTAAATTAAAAAGCGTCGGTGCTCATGTGTACTGTTGCCTTCCGATCTGGAGGATGCAAGTTCAGATTCCGCCACGTACAAATGTATTTTTTGATTTATAGGAATTATATGTATGTAAAATTGTGAGGAAACCTGCGCACGCCTGCGAAGAGATACAAAGGTTGTGCGTGAAATCGGCTAATCCGCACTAGCCCGTGTGGACGATTAAAACTCCCTATACGGGTGGGATTTTGCCCCCAGTACATATAAATACATACATACATAGAAACACCCAGACCAAAACAAATATAGAAGTTCATGCACACAAATGTTTACTGCCCGGGGATCGAACCCGGAACCCTTGGTGTAAGAGCCGACGTATTAACCAATTATAACACGTGTTATCAATCGTTGTTATTTATACTTTGTAAATAAATTGCGACCAATATAAGGCTACCTGTGTACTGGAGCGGATTAAACGAACACTGAGCTAGGTCATACCTTCCAATGGAATTTCATAACAATGTGGATTTTAACGTCGCACACTGCTTTCCTAACTCGCTCCGCTGGAATGGTCAGGAAGCCTAATGGTTCAGAAGAAGAAGCTACTATATTAAAGGTTCGGGGGGTAAACCCTGTGCACTATAAAATATTTTTGTGTATAAACATATCTGTATGGATTGGTCTGGATTTTTATGTTAAATAAAATGTGTGTAATTTCAAAACAAGTTTGTCCATCCGATTTTTAGTACCCATAGTGCAAGGTTCTTGCTTCAATACGAATTATATTGCATTGTGTAATTGCCCGTGGATAAAAATGAAAATGAAAAGTGTTTATTCAGTTTAGGTCCTTATAAAACACTTATGAATGTCAAATGAAGCTACCACTGGTTCGGGAGGTAGCTTTCCACTGAGAAGAAACCAGCAAGAAACTCAGTAGTTACTCTTTTCAAAAAAATTGTGTTGAATACAGATTAATTTGTATTCGTTGACTATACATTTATCTTTAGGCAGATTGAGTCATTAAAATAACAAATCCAAGAATTTCAAAACGGCTTTAAGTATGACGTAAAGATGCAAAATTATGTACAAAATGTGGCTTAAATTAGGAATTCATTTTCATTAATTTATATTTATATTCATATTCATATATATATATATTTTATATTCATAAAATCTCAAATGTTCCACAATTCCGTAACATAAAGAGCTTCTTGTAACATTTCTGTATAATTTATTCCATTGTCCTTTAAATAACAGATCTGTTTAAAACGCTCATTGCCAGATATGAATGAGGTTGCATTTAATTTAACGTTCCACGGCGCGGTATTGTTGGGCCTTTTTTGTTTTAAATGCCTGACGGTGAGGTAAATTTTGAATGCATGGCACTTGAAAACGAAAAAGAGGGTTAAAAATCAATTTCAATAAGTAAAATTGGAGTGTCTAATAATTGTAAAATGATTTAAAGTAGATTATCAATTTAGAATATATTGTTTCATGGGGACAATTTTTTTACTGACATTCACACAGCGCCATCTAGCCCCAAGTTAAGCGTGAAGCCTGTATTATGGATAATAAACAACGGATAAACACACTTATATACGTTTTTTTTAAATACATACAAATTACGAATAGAAAACACCCAGACCATTACAAACAGACATGTTCGGGAATCGAATCCGGAATCCTTTGTGTTGCAGTCAACCTCTCAACCGCAACACTAAATGGGTCGTCAATTAACCCCAGCGCGTCTTGGGTGTATTAATTGAAATCAAAGTATTTGTCAAATATTATTTTTTTAAATCACCAACAAGATTCACATTTTGTCGCAGTAATTATATAGGTATCAATATAATGTGTTTTGTTAATAAAAAGTTTTCATGAACTCGTAAGTAAAATATAATGGCATGCTATAAACATCACCATCGAATGCTTTTGCATCTACTAACTCGAGCGTTGTGAACAGCGTGCCAACTGTTACCAACACCTGCCCCGTAAAGTAGGCGTGTAATTCCGGCAAAATGTTTGCCACCCCTGGAGTCAACTCGGGCTTGAATGCAGCTGTGACTGTTTAGTAACTTTGCTGAGTTAACTGAAGTTGGATATTAGTGTTTTATATTTAAACTAGTCGTTTCCCGCGGTATTACCCGAGGAAAACCTAGCCTATGTGTTTATCCCGGGTGTCAGCTAACTTCATACCAACGCGTAAAAACATTGCTAATTTTTTTAAAACCAAAGGTTTTTTGAAAATAAAAGTACCTTTTGTTTTTCCGTATAACGTTAGCTATTTGCCAATTACCCGCTCCAATCGGTCCAGCCGTTTACAGGAATAAACAGAAAGACAACTACTAGGTGGTAGACTCGATACTGAGTCGTCTAGATAGGGACCACCGTAGTATCAGAAATCGTCCCGTGAAATAGGAGTGTTATGCACTTTTGTGTTTCGGTATTTTTTCGGTATTACCTGGTATAAGAGACCTAACATCTCTGTCTCTGGTGTCGGGCGCAGTGCGGCATTGATGGAGAATAATGACTAACTATCAGTTGTTGGTCTCCATCAATGCCGCTCTTTCATGGTTAGGCGTATCACTTACAATCAGGTGAGCGTTTTCACCCTCCTATACATTATAACATAAAAAATACCTTATTTCAATATTACAAACAGACATTCAGATTTATTTATTTTATATACTCTTATAATTCTTGGATCTATAATAATGTATTTATTTTATTTATTTATTTCGTACAAAGGTTGACAACTTAAAAGTAACAAAAAGGAACAATAAGTTAAGTCACAGTGATTATATATATTTTTTATATATAATCACTGTAATACATCATGACATCACACACATTGAACGCACACAGATTTGTTATATATTTCAATACCAACCGACTGAAAATATATTAACTTTTTATGCGAATTAAGAATCTACGAGTAAACGCCTGAACCAAATCCATCGACACTCCACCAAAGAACAAATTCTAAAGTCAAACAAACTTGCTAATCAAGAGAAACACGCGCTCCTAACATAATTAAATTATAAACACCCTAATAGATAACTCAAAGAAATAAATTACAAGCTTGAGCTATTAAGACAGATAATTCCATGCTCATATCTCACATTACCCAGACACATATTAATCGTTGTGAACGAGACAGCAACATGTTCGAGCGAGATAGAAGCGAGCATCTGTGTTGCCAAATCCGAGTTAAGTTTCGTAAATAATTGTTTTTAATAATGCGGTACTTTCAAGGCTTTGTTATTAGATATCATAATTCAACTGAGTGTAAGAGACGTAACAAATTTTGCCTTTATGTTTTATTTATCATCGAGACATTACACAAATGTCATCCAAGATTGCAGCTGGGAATAACGGCTTAACGTACTCTTCGAAGTATAGAATCATCTATGTATTATATATACCTATATATTTACAAAAAAAAAATATACTTAAGTATGTTTATCCATTGTTTAGTACCCATAATACTGGCTTTACGCTTAACTTGGGGCTAAATGGCGCTGTGTGAATATCAGTGGATATTTATTTTATTTTTGGATAGTCAGATGTTGCCTGTAATGTCCTATCAACACTAGGAAATATCACACAAAGTGACGATTCCCCACGGGACTCGAATACACGACTCATGGATCATCCAGCGAACAGTATGAAAGTGCAAAATATAAAAAGGAAAGAATATTTACGTACCCAACCCGTATGTCCGAACATAAGAAATTATATGTGCCAAGAATAAATAATTATTATGGAAAACGTGAAAGGCGATGGTTAGTACCTATACTTACTAATGAGTTACCCGAGGACGTCACTATTCATGTTAAATCGAGGAATGCACTAAAGAAAAGGTTAAAAAAACACTACCTATCTCTGTGTCCGTAGGTTTAAATTTATTTATATTTTAAAGGCATTCGTCTGAAGATTAACAAACTAACATACCGACAAATTTTAGCGATTTAAATACTGATATTACATAAATGTTATAATGAAGAATGTTAATCGTTAATAAAGATAGTTGGCAGATTATTACAAATGTAACTAGTGTTTAAGTTTTTATTAAAAAATTAAAAAAAACATATATAACATATAACGTGGTAAAAGTAAGGTAAGTCAGTTAGGAAATAAGTTTTTTTTTATATTACACAGTGTACAGAACGGTCAGAAAGTTCACTTGATGGTAAATGATACGCCGACCATGGCAGAGCGGCATTGAAGAAAAATATAAACGGATAGAAGGTTACTATTCTCCATTTATGCCATACTGTGCCTGTCACCCGAGACAACAGATGTTAGGTCTCTTATACCCGGTAATTTCACTTCACTAGCTACAGTGCCCTTATCCCGAAATATAAAAGTGCATAGCACTCCCATTTGAAGGGGCGATATCTGGCACTGCGGTAGTACCTACCTAGATGACTCAGTATCAAGTCTACCACCTTGTAAAATATTCATAATACTGTACAATTTTTGGCTAAAGTACCTTTCACAAAGTAATAATGTCTTCTAACGGCAGCATTTTTTCCCTACTTAATGGGTAAATTAATATTAATAGCAACTATATTGGATAATATTTGTAACTGGCAACACCAACAATACATGTTGCACTGCCCGCTCCGGTTATTCCCAGTCACGTATCAGCAAGACTGGGTAAACAGTATGTCTTCGGAATATATCTTAGAAGGATATTGTACGACACGTGTTACTGGTTGAGCACTCTAATTCCGATGTACGTTTAGTAAAAATATTTCTATGTCTGACAATATGCAAAGAGCATTGATGGCTCATTGATGACGACTATTGCCTTGATCTGGATGGTGCAGGATCAAATCCCGGCACGTACCAATATATTGTCGAATTGTAAAAAATATATGTACGCTGATCTTACGCTTTCACGGTGAATGAAAAAATCGTGAAGAAACCTGCGCCCGCTTACAAAGAGATTCAAAGGTCGTGCGCAAAGTTAGCCAATCTGTACTGGGTCCACGTGGATGACTAAGGCCTCTACACCCTTTACAGTTAGGCTTGTACCCCTCGGTGGGGACGTATAATTAGCTGAGATGATGATGAAAATATTTGTGACCTAATCGTTCTTTGTTTTGTCCTTAGGCCGTCTCTGACATCTCTTATGTAAGAGTAGATTATTTTCGATCATTATGAATGTAGTAAATCTCCACAATATAAAAATCAAGTAGAGTTTTGACTTATTCATAACTTGCAAAAATTTAGTACAAGAACTTAGTGAATTATCTCGGCATGTTATCGGGGAAAATATTATGTCAATCAAGAACAGGATGCTTGGCAGTCCCAATAGCATACTTAGGGTTTAACAGCAAAGTGGAATATTGGGCTCAGCAACAGCAGAGTGGGACAGTGTCCTACTAAGGCATGGAAACACCCTTATAACCTAAACTCAATATGTATATTCTATGTGAAATAATAAAAACACGTGTAATGTTTTATTTACTTAGTAGATAAGAAATATGTTAGGAACAAATGGATACATGTGTCTAAATAAATATAAATATTATTATTAAAGGAGAGAGAGAGTTTCATCATCTCTGCCTACCCTTCTGGGACCAAGGCGTGAGCTTTATTTTTTTTTTTTATTTATTATTATTATTACCTAAGCAAAACCGAGTCATTCCCAATACAAGTATTTCATTACTTTTTCGGAAGACTCCATCACAATATTTTTGTAAAATTTTACCTAGAAATAAAGCACTTTTTTTTTCATTATTAAAATTACCGACACGATAGTAATCTAATCTCCCGTCACCACACGGCATTTTTTATATATACCAAAATCACCAGCGATACAGCCTGCCAAAATTATCAATTTAAATTTTTGTACAAGAAAATTGAGTTCGTTACAATCAACGACCACTAACCTAATAATAGCGAGCTCATGTCACGTACGAAATAGCATAAGTGTGACAAAGTAACAAATGACAAGAAGACGGGCTTTGTAGGAACCTCGTCACATGGTGAGTCACGCTACGTTTTAGTATTACTGACTAGTATGCTATGCATGGCATCATCGACTTAACTCGAATTGGGATGATGTGGCATTTTTTGTCTGGAATTTTATTAATACATCAGTTTTGCGTTCATAAATCATCACCGTGATTAAGGTATCTATTTATTTTATACTTTATGCAGCATCATTTTCTCATGGCGTATGAAGTACATATTGGTGCATAATTCTACAGCAAATCATTATCATCAGCTCATTATACGTCCCCACTGAGGGGCACGAGCCTACCCGTATAGGGTAGGCCTTAGTCGTCCACGCGAGCCCAGCGCGGATTGGACGACTTCACACACAACCTTCGAATCTCTTCGCAGGCGTGCATGAAGGTTTCCTCACGATGTTTTCCTTCACCGTAAGAGCGTCGGATAACGTACATATATTTTCGAAAATTCGAAAACACATTGGTACGTGTTGGGATTTGAACCTCAGCCCTCCCGGTAGGAAAGCGACAGTCCACACCATTGAGCCACCGACGCTCCTAATACACATAGATAAAGCCAATCATCCTAGCCTACTTTTCAGTTAAATGACACTTCAATGGAAAGAAACAATATTTATTTGTTCCAATTAAAAATACTAAAATGGTTGCCAGTCGCCTCATGCTAAGACAATTTTGTCAAGGCGCTGGTTTACAGTAGAACCGAAATTTGTACCTTTTTTGCATACTAAAGAATGTGCAAGTTAGTCTTAATTCTGAATACTTTGACACCGTTTTGCAATCCCTGGAATAACAAAGGCGACCAATTCTTCTTACTATCAGAAAGGCAAACTGCTTGACTGTTTTATTTATAGAAAAGCCTCTAAAATTTTTAATTACCAAAGGGTCAAAGTACACTGCTTTTATCATAAGCCAAAGCCATTTTTATAACCCAACATCAAACAAGGGATTTATCACATTAATTATTAATATTCCTTTGGCCTTTTTAAGACGGCTTATTCAATTACGTCTATTATAGCAAGATAACTCCATGGACTCTTAGTGAAATTACAAGCAAACGCGCAACAGTTTTAATCTTCTTTAACTCATAAGCATTCGGTTAGTTACTCATTTAAAAATCAACATCAGCCTTACACGTCCCCACTAAGGGTCTATAGACTTTACGCACAACCTTTGAATCTCATCGCAGGCGAGCGCAGGTTTCTTTACAATGTTTTCCTTTACCGTATGAGCGTCGGATAAACGTACATATCATTTCGAAAATACATTGGTACGTGGCGGAATTTAAACCTACACTCTCCAGATCGGAAGGCAAGTCCACACCAATGAGCCACCGACTCCCAAAATAGCTCAGTTTAAATTAGTAGACCAAGAATCCTGTATTTATAACCGAATTAGATACGTTATTCTTACCAAAAGTTAAAGTGCTTGAAAATGGTTATAATAACAAGTAAGCCAACGCGACCGTAAAATTTTGGCCTACAGAGAAATAAAGATAAACCTTCCATTAGTCTTAATGCTTCCGTCTAGAAGTTTTCAAACGACTTTTGTAAGACACATCGCCGCAGAGTTCGTAGAAATGAGACTGTAATAAACTTTTCGTTTCTAACTGAAGATGTTGGAATTAGATTTATTGTATACGTTTATCTTTTTAGGGTTCTATGGGAGAATATGGACTCCATTCGTGTTATAGTGATGCAAGTATTTAAATGAAATTGCTGCTTGATTTGATAGGCATAGGTACCTAGCTAGACTGAATGATATTAGAATATTGACATAAATATGAACACTTTGTTTGTACCGATATTATTGACCCATTTGGTTGCGTCTATTTATTTGGATACCCTACGTGCTTCTATATTTTAGACGCTGACTGTAAGAAGCTACTATGAACGTATATGTAGTCTGAAAAAATATTCAATTATATAAGTTGCCTAAGTAAATATTATGAAGTATATATTATTTAGCGCTGATTGTTAAATGGATTTCGTTTAATCGTTTCGATTGAAATTGAAATTGAAATTGAAAAATGCTTTATTCAAATAAATCTTTACAGATACTTTTGAATCGTCAAAACAGTATATAATTTTTTATTAAATCTAATGACTCTACCACCGGTTCGGAATGCTGCCATCCAACGAGAAGATCCCGGCAAGAAACTCGTGGGTTACTCTTTTCAATACTTGGTTTTACAGAGTTTGGTCAAATAACAAATTTATACAATTCAATTATATGCGTCTGCTCCTGGAACACAATGCAGGCAGACTAGCACCACAAAATTTGTCTGCTAAATATTCATCTACTGTGTAATATCCTTTTTTCAACAAGGTAGTTTTAATTAAAGCTTTAAACTTATGCAAGGGCAAATCAACAATATTTTGTGGCACTTTATTAAAATACTTTATACAATTTCCGACAAAGATTTCCCTACTTTGTGAAGACGAAGATTCGGAACAGCAAGTTTGTTTTTATTCCTAGTGTTAAAATTATGATGATCACTTTTTTCAAAAGTGTGGATATTCTTACGTACGTACATTTATTATCAAAAATATATTGCGATGCGACTGTCAATATATTTATTTCTTTAAAAAGCTCCTTCAAAGAATCCCGTGGTCTAAGATTGTAAATGGCACGGACAGCTCTTTTCTGTAGTACAAAAATGTTATGTATGTCAGCAGCTGCGCCCCACAATAATATACCATATGACATTATACTATGAAAATAACTAAAATATACCAATCTCGCTGTTTCGACATCAGTCAAGAGCCTTATTTTCCTAACAGCATAAGCTGCCGAGCTAAGTCTACCGGCCAGTGCTTCAATATGGGGTCCCCACTGCAATTTAGCATCAATAGTAATACCTAAAAATCTAGTTGAATTTACTGTTTCTAATTTTTCATTATTAAGAATAACATTAGAATTTACTTGCCTTACATTTGGCATGCTAAACTTGACACATTTGGTTTTCTTAGTATTTAATAGTAGATTATTTACAGTAAACCAGTGCATTACTTTGGATAGGGAACTATTCATATCATCAAATGATTCCATGTGTCTGTTGATGTTAAAAATCAAAGATGTGTCATCAGCAAATAGTACTACGTCCATAATATTACTACAATAGTAGGGAAGATCATTTATATATATTAGAAAAAGAAGAGGACCCAATATTGAGCCCTGAGGTATCCCCATGTGCAGAACAGCACCAGGAGAACTCTTACCATTAACATTAACTTTTTGGATTCTGTCGGACAAATATGACTCTAAAAGTTTTAATGCACAGTCCGATACACCGTAATGTCTCAACTTAATCAACAACGTTGCATGATCTACACAATCAAAGGCTTTGGATAGATCACAAAATATTCCAATGGCATCCTGCTTATTCTCCCAGGCGTCAAATATGTGTTTGATAAGTGCGACCCCAGCATCAGTGGTATTTTTATTTTTAGTAAAGCCAAATTGTTTTACATGTAATATTCTATTCATATTAAAATGAGCAATTAATTGATTAAAAATAATTTTCTCGTAAATTTTACTTAATGTTGGTAGGATCGAAATGGGTCTAAAATTTGATGGATCGCTTTTGTCACCTGCTTTAAATTATCGACTCATTACAAAATATCCTTGTTATAAATTACATAGAAGTTCATTTCAACGTAATATGTCCCCTGCTGAACAAAGGCCTCTCCTAATGGCTTCTACGCATAGATACCGAATTCTAGCAATTTGTCATCCCTTGACTTTCTGCCACCTGAACTTATGTCATCAGTCCATATTCTGTTTGAGGGCCGGCCTACGACTATATTTGTCCATTAAACTTCTAATTCATTCAAGTAACTGTATTTCTTTAGAAACTTGTAACTTTATAACTTCATTTCTGTGATTAAGACTACGGGATAAAGTTGGCTGTAACGGTTCCTTGTACGTGCGTCCAAAAATAAGGAAATATATCCACAAAGTAGCCAGTACAGCTCCGTCTGTGAGTTAAGAACCTAATACTATTGCAGGGGGGCTTTTTTACAAGTGTTGTCCAAAATATGGACAATAAGTACATGTCGCTGTGCAAATTTACATCGTGCTAATATCGCGTTTCTCAAAATATAATGAGTACCTATTCATAAATTTGAAATTAACTTATAAAGCTTTTTAGGCCTATACAGCTTTATAAGTTAATTTCTGCGGCAATCAGCACTATTCAGAAAAAACTACGTATATTATATTTATCTTTGCCTTCCTAGTTTTAATATATTTTAATATCAATAGGATATTATAAGAATAGCATGGATGAATTTACAAATTCAAAAGTATAGTGAAAAAAATTAAAACAACAATAAAAGCTAAGCTATCTTCGTTAATATAACTTAGTACATAAAATTGCAAGCAAAAGGTATGGCTTTAATATACAAAAGTATTACTTTGAGAAATGTAAAGACTTGTATTCAAGTATTGGAAAACCAAACAATAAAATGCTTTTTATTGCACTTAAAACCCGAACAAATCATTTTCCAATGGAGCCCGTAATTTAAAAGGGCCCTAGGGCCCTGTTTTGCCTTATTCCGGCCTTGAGTAAAGATAGCACGTTTGCCGTGTGATAAATTGGCGAGACGCGATACAGTGGTTGGTCATCATGGCATAGTGTGTTTATATCTTTTCAACTGTATATGAACAGAATAAAAACGCTTTTAGGGTTCCCTGTACGTCATTTTGTAACTTGTTGGAATTATAATCTTTATTGGTTCTAAAAACGTTACATTTGAAATATTCAAACACTTAAGTATCTAAACTAGGTCTAGCCTGCTCCTACAGGCACTTTTGCTCTACGCTTGTGCTCTATTGTTGCTCTTGAATAACAGCCGACCTCTGAACATAGTCATCATCGTCAGCTCATTACCATCCCCACCGAAGGGCAAGAGCCTACCTGTACGCGGGTCTATAGGCCAAGTCGACGCGGGCCCAGTGCGGGTTGGCCAACTTCACACACAACCTTTGAATCTCTTCATAGTCGTGCGCTGGTTAACTCACGATGTATTCCTTCACGTAAAAGCGTTGAGTAACGTACATATAATTTCGAAAATTCGAAATCACATTGGTACGTGGCAGGATTTGAACCTGTGCCCTCCCGATCGGCAGTCAAAGTCCACACCATTGAGCCACCGGCGCTCTTACACATAGGTCGCTAAAAAAGGTCTTGGTTTACAAAATCAAAAATTGGCTCGGTTTTATTATTCTTAGGTATACGGAACTATTCTCCAACAAGTCGACTGTCACCCGCAAAGTTTAATGTCCCTCTCGGCGGTTCGGAGGTGAATTTTTATCACCTCTCGGCATAATTCAGTGGGAGAATTATCATAAAACCACCAACAGAGAGGCTTGAGTTGTGGTTTTAAATTAGTGGTTGCGTTGAAAATATGTTTAGTATACTTTGTATTTTACTCTCTTAGAGTTTTTCAAATACATTTTCAATAAAAATAATAGTCAATACTTAAACATTGACCTCTTCATCCTAGAAGACTTATCATAACCAAATTGGTAAAGACCTAATAAGCGAGTCTACCTCTTAAAGCAGAAATGTTATTGTCATAATATTATGCATAACAACGAAAGGTAGCTTCATTATGCAGAAATTCATTCGACAGACACTCAAAACGCGTAATTTTTTAAGCTCGAATCATTTTTAGGCATACATTTAATATCCTACTATAATTAAAAAGCAGAACCATCATATCGCAGAAACTTTGCATACAGAGTAATCGTTTGGCAAACTTTTTATTTATTTATGGAAAAACATACACCATGTATAAAGCATTCAAGCAATCATGCATGGCAAATATACCTACAGCATGCAAGCAAGTATACAGCATGCAAGCAAACGTGCAGCATGCCACAGCAGTTATTCTTATTAATAAATAATTTTATTATTGAAATTTAAATTTTGTTTTCTTGAAAAAAAAGCCCTTACTTAGTTTCTTGCCGGATTTTTAGTATTCCGAACCGATACCTTCATTTGACATTCATGAATGCCTTCCTTGAGCTTAAACTAAATAAATAATATTTGAAATTGAAGCAAGCAGCAGCATGCATGGTTTCTGTCACGGCTCTGGTGCTGCGGAGCTCCGGCGGCCCCACGTAAGCTAATCGTCGCAGATGGTTTTAGGTCACCACCGCAGCTTAAATTGAAATTATGATGTGTGTGTATGTTTGACTGTGTACGTGTTTGTGTTGTGTGTCAATTTCCTATGAATGAGTTGCGTGAGCATAGAAGACGTAGCCGTGGACACAATGTTTGCCCAGTATTCTGATATAAATAGGAATTTTGTTATGGTAAGGACAAATAAACAGACAAAATGAAAAACCACAGTCATGGACAGATACCTAAGGTAAAATTGTATTATTAAATTCGTAGCTTAATGAATGATGGCTGATAATTTAGGCATATGCCATCATCGTCTTCAAACTATAACATAGCTCCATCATCAGCACATTATACGTCCCCACCGGTTTGATACAGATTTACCCAACATTTATATTTATTTAGTATATATTTGTTTTAAAATCACAAGGCCCACTGTAAGATGTCTATGTTAACGTTGAATCCGTAACAATATTAACACATAACATTACTGGTATTCTACTAACAACGTCTACAATAATAGAATGCAGAATTTAAGCTGTGAAGCACGTACGAAATCCGTTGCAGTAGTTAAAGTTTGATTGGAATGTAAACTTAATTCACCAGTTATGTGCGCATATCCATTTCAATTATTGGTACAATCTTAATTCATGTATTAAATTGACAGTAGTAGTTGAAGGTTTTGGTTGTCAACTGACACAAAATTCTATTATTTTTTTAAACCTTATGCACCGTTACAAAAAAAAAACATTACATATACAGTAGATTTTCTATTGTGTCTGAAAATTTTATTCAATTCCCATTTATAATTATTCTACTAATATTTTTTAAGTTTTTGCTATCAAATCAAATGAGGACTACTTCGAAAGCCCCGGGCAGTTATTAATAAAAGATTTTTAAAAGTTTTCATCACAAAATATTTAACCGTCATTCAATGTCAATGTCTCCGTCATTTGTTTATTTATAAAGCTCGTTATTTTAAAGCTTAAGTTGTTTAGTTCTAAACTACAGAAATTTTAAAGGATTCAATAGATAATAAGGATCCATTTTTAGCAATCTCAGATATGCAATATTCGAACAGTTATTTTCTGTGATATAATTTCAAAATATCACCCGTAATACCATTGTGCATTTGGACTGGGGGTGGGTCAAATCCTTAGGTGAATAATAACTTACTTTGTACGGTCTCGACCGTTACAGTGCATTCCCGCTGACTTCATTATTTAGTAATAATTAGTCAGTTCACCTAAATCCCCGCGCGGTTTAGACGTGTACTCATATCATGTGCATATCATTTTAATATCAATTGTAATCAATATATCAATTAGCAGCACAGACTCTTTTATTTATCACATCATTTGTCTTGGTGTATGGTCTGAACCGTACATACTTATTGTTTATATAAGGTCCAATCTTAATTGTACATACATCATAGCAATGAAATAGACCTCTTGGTGGTCAGTGCTTAGAATGGGAAGTTTTAAAGCTGACTATGATGATAACTCGTAATAATCATTTAATTTATTTTTCTTAGATGAGTATCCAATGAATTTAAACGAAAATATGAAGACACATATGAATACTTTTGTTTTCACTATCATACAATGTATCACATTCAATATGTATGAATGTTTGATCTGGTTTGTTTATAATATTATATTAGGCAATATTGCTCACGAGGTCGTCATTCCAATATTGGAGTAAACATATTGACCCCTTAAAACAGAAGCTTCTGTTGTGTTTATTATGTCTTTGTATTAGTTACTTTTAGATCAGAAACTAAATATACGCATCACGTCCACGACTTTGCTGGTAGGTATTTACTGATATTTAGAATTTGTCGAAGTTACGGTCGGTAAAGTTAGGCCGTGTAGATCCATACGTCTCCCTGCCTGCCCAGGCCCGCAAAAGGCGCCGACCGTCAGGACACTCCGGTGATTGCCAAAAGCGAACTCGGAGTGTCCGATCCATCATTGACGGGTGAGGATACGCCGGAGTGGGTACATTCGCCGTGGTGGCGGGCTCTCTCATTTCGAGAGAGTGCGCCACGACGGCGAACTAGTCCCACATATCCGCGCCTATGCCTCAATAAAAAAAGCCGTGTAGATTCAGAAGCTTGGCTCTACATGAGATCTCACAACGCAAACTTTATGTGGTCTTATCTTTTATAATTATTTTAAATGAAATATTTTTGGTGGAATACTTTTGTATTTGTCAAAGGACTTTTTATTAATTAATTCTCTATTAGATAACTAAGGTTTGGTGAAGTATACGAATGGTAAAGCTGAGTACAAATATTACTCAAAACCTTAACTAGGAATTATTTTACATAAAGCTGTTGTTGAAACTATGTAAATTTAGTCATTGTATTTTGAGTTTAAAAATCATTCGATAAAAACATATATTTAATTTTAATTGAAATATTACTAATAACAATTAATTTAAAATACAAAGAGTCTCGACAGAGGCTAGGTACAAGACTTATAGAATGTAAATTTAAAATTAATACGATGCGGTGAATGAGGGCAGCGGCGGAGACACGTTCAGAGGCGTCACCAGCTTAAAGTCCACGGTGTTGAGTGAATCTAGGGCAGTACATCATCAGCGATGTTCCTATATAAGCTGATGTAACCCCCATCTTACCTTCAGAACAAATTATGCAATAAAAAACAAACATAATATCTACCTTCACCGGCTAAAGTGAATTAACAAACCAGAGCGAGTCGGCGAATAAGCCAACAAACCCAGTCACGAGCCAATACAAAAAATAGCAATTGGCAGTAAATTACTGATTTTTATATGTTTTTCGACACTGTGCATTTGTGATGATGTGTGATGAATGAACAAGCGTCACTGAATTTAGCTGATTACCCCGACTTACCCGTAACCCCGTCTAACCTCCTTCTCATCTAGCATAAAGATGGATTTTTAAATTTTGTATTAGAAGGAATGATCATTTAAAAGAAAACCGCACAATTATGGAATCCAAGTTTATCAGATAGCATCACCTAAATGTACTTAAAACTTTGTATTTTCTTTGGTGTTGACTTCCAAAAAAATTTGCGCACGAATGTCACTTTGTATTATAACGAACAATACTTCTAGCGCCGCCTCACCTCGAGATTACATACATTATATCCTTCGATTTTAATGCCAAAAACACGACGCACTCATTCGAAAACCTACCATACTAATATAGCTACAAAGTCCAAAATACCAAAATCCAAACGCCAAGTAAAATATCACGCGAAATACACACTTACTTGAACCTTCGACTTTTCGTAAATACGCTGATTTCTTTATTTGCGCGAAGTATTTGAAGATTTTATCACCGCGTACGTTTCTTTACGTTTATATCGACAAATTATGTATAAAATGGAAATGGCAATTTAAAGGGTCCTAAGAAAACCTTGAATTTTCGTTAGAAATGCTCTGTTCGTTCGTAACATATAAAGTCAAAATCTGACTAGTGTGACATTGTAATTTTTTTATTAATGAGTTTTTATTTTTAGATA
Source organism: Leucinodes orbonalis (assembly GCA_019425675.1). Lineage (NCBI taxonomy): Eukaryota > Metazoa > Arthropoda > Insecta > Lepidoptera > Crambidae > Leucinodes > Leucinodes orbonalis. Next base: position 134,640 of record PQWD01000929.1, on the reverse strand, counting down.
AAAATACAAGTCTATTATTCCGATAGACCCACCATCTTTCACCAATGTCATAAATTATCTTTTATGAAAATTATACAGAGAACGCATTCCATTTTATGTCAGTACAAATTTTGAGCACCCATTATTTTACTGGTCGAAAGTGGAATAGAATATCGGTTGAATCTGGAATTAAAAACCTTGCCGGTAGAATATGGAATACAATTCGGTAGAATATGGAAAATATATTCACCAATAGAAAAACTGCTGGTTGAATGTGGAAGTACCCAATAATTTACCTTTGTTAACATCGTTCGAACTTTTTAAACATTTTATTAATAAACACAAATTTATTGTTAAATAAATTAACATTTTAATTGACTTTTAATTTTTTCTTCTTTTATATTGATTGTTTTGTATGTATTTGTATTTTCTTTTAATTTTTCTTTTTCAATATTGATTGCTTTTAATTTTTCAAATAGGTCTTACAATTATTGTTGTTCAATATTAGACAAACCGAACAAAAAATAATAAATTTTTGGGCTGAGAGCCATCTGCGCTCGCCAATTATTGTCCGGTGAAGCTGTGAAGGCCACCTGCGGCCAACAGCAATAAGTCATTCCAAAAAAAAAAAAAAAAAAGAACATAAAATACTCATCTTCTGCGTAGCTAGTTGCGAACTTAAATCAACTCACTCATTACATCTTAAAGTTCTGATTTGTTCAAACGCAAAGTTATCTCCAGTTGTTTTAAACATACTGTAAGAATAAACGACTAACTTCAAGAGTTGAAATGTTTGCTTTGCTTAAGTTTCCGTACCGACATAGTAACTGAAATGAAAAATTATTTCTTTAAAACCCGAGCAGACAACTTAGCTGATCGATTGACGACCCACGTGGTGTAATCGTTGAGAAATCGGCTATTAAATTAACGGTTCCGGGTTCAATCCCCGGGCAATACAAACATTTGTGTGCAAGATCATGTGTGTTAAATTGGCCTTGGTGTTTCTATGTCCAGTATGTATTTATTCAAGAAAGTTTAGGGAATTTATACAAGGTTCTGCAGCCGAAGCGTATGAAAATATGGTTGCAAGATGCTTAGTTTGGGTCTAGGTAGGTACCAGCTATCGTCCCGTGAAACAGGAGTGCTATGCCCTCCTTTTTTGGGATGAGGACACTGTAGCTAGTAAATACGGGGTATAAGAGATCTAACATCTATTGTTTCTGGTGACAGGCATTGACGAAGAATAATAACTGTCTATCAGCTGTTGGTCTCCTTCATTAACGTATTTTGAATGTTATGCTGAAATGTAATTGATTAGTTTTTGATATGTTTTACTAAATGGAAATTAAAATTATATTGACATGATGATGATAATGAGGTATTTTGCATGCAACGAAATGTAATTGATAAGTTGTAATAACTTTATTTAAAAAAAAATGTTTGTAAAAATGTAATCTTAAAATTTGCGCGTCGTGTTATCGATAGAATATGTTGGATTTTAATTGTGTACGATCTTATTGTTACCATATTCTGGCAAATAAATATTTTATTATTATTATTCAATGCCGCTCTGTCATGGTCAGGCCTATAACTTACCATCAGGTTAGCGTTCTGACCGCCCTGCACACTTATAACGTAAAAAATATAGCGTATTGCTATATTTTTTACGTTATAAGTGTGCAGGGTTGCCTTATAACGTAAAATATAGCGTATTGCTATATTTTTTACGTTATAAGTGTGCAGGGTTACCCTATAAAGGGTTGAGTTTAATGACAGAGCGCTGCCAACGGTTCTCAGAATGTTTTGTCCATAAGCTGGCTTTTACGGTACCCCCGGGAGGAGTAGGGGTGGTCACAATCGTATACTTATCTTTGCAATTCCATGGAAATACTCACATGGAAAAAATAGGAAAATAAACGTAAAATTGTTTTGTTTCCAAATCTCACTAACATACATTGACGACCCATTTGGTGTAATGGTTGAGACGTCGGTTACTTCACTAAGAATTTGACATATATTAGTAGACTCCCTACAGATAAAAGAAAAGGATTTTGTTATAGTTACCCAAAACATAAGAAGTGTTTATTGCAATTTTGAAGATTTTCTTATTACACTTTCTCAGCTTAAGTTTAATCCAGATATAATTATATTGACCGAGTGTTGGCTGAGTGAACACAAACCTGTACCAAATATAACTAATTACACACGTCATTCAACTTCTCGTTATTTTAATAAAAGCGATGGTGTTATTGCATACATCAAGGACACAAATATTGCAAAAGTAAAAGAAATATTTTTGCAGGATGCGTCTTCATTACAGATAGAAATCAAAAATAACACTTTCATAGCCATTTACCGTTCGCCTTCCTTTGACAATGCGGACAGGTTCATTAATTCGCTAGATAGTCACTTGGAAACATTATCAACACACACTCAGATAATAATAGCAGGAGATATAAATATAAATACCATACATAGAGCAGGTGAACAAAGCTGGGACCTCAGAAATAGGTCCAATTATTTAAACATGTTGGAAGGTCATGGAATTTTAATGGGGCATTGTCTGCCAACTAGAGAGTTCAGTTCACTAGATCACATCATGATCAAAATTGACAAAAACAAAGTGAACGCTCAGATTGGTATTCTTAACACAAGTGTCACCGATCATGCAATGGTATTACTACAGCTCTCAGGTATAAAAAGAGAAATAAAATATAGTAAAACTAAAATAGTGACGGATTACAATGGGGCTTTGCAAGACTTAAAGAATAAAAAACTAAATGAACTTCTGCTATATGATGACCCTGAATTAGTGACTGAAACATTAATTAATTTGATATCTGACACTCTAAGGGATAATACGAAAATTGTACACATTCCCAGAAATAAAAGATTAATTAAACCATGGATAACTGCTGGAGTTCTCAGATGTATACAAAATAGAAATACGATGCAGCAAAATCTTCGTCATAATCCATATGACGAGATTCTTTCAATTACTTATAAGCGGTACCGTAACTACTGCAACAAACTAGTAAAAAAATTGAAGCGTGATTACGAACGTCAGCTTCTACGGGAATCTAGAGGCGATACTAAAAGTTTATGGAATAATATAGCTAACATAACTAATATAAAAGTACAAAATCCGATCACTCAAAACTTTCAAATATAAAATCCACTATAAATGAATCTGCCAATTTTGTTAATACCTACTTTTGTAATGTCGGTAAAAATCTTGCAGACATCATTGGTGGCCCGGTAGGAGCTCAGCCTATGAATTGTACTGCTGGTCCGTCACAGCTCTCTTCATTTGTGCTTCTTAACACTGACATGGATGAGGTTCACAGTACACTAATGAGCCTTAAGACTTGTAGCGCTCCCGGACATGACAAAATACCTACAAGTTTTCTCAAACTTGCGAAATCTGAAGTTGTGCCCGTGATTACCCATCTTGCAAACTTATGTTTCAGAAGTGGAATATTTCCGGCTTTACTCAAGGAATCACTTGTAACGCCAATTTACAAATCTGGAGACGAGGAAGATGTAACCAACTACAGACCAATATCAGTTCTGCCATCGATATCCAAAATATTAGAAAAACTTATAAACAAAAGACTTCTTAATTTTTTAAACAAATTTGATATCTTGTCAAAATCGCAATTTGGGTTTCGCACTAGTAGGTCAACTGAAGATGCTGTAGAAGCATTGACATCGGTGGTAACTGATTGCCTGGATAATAAAAATAAGTGCTTAGCAGTCTTCCTTGATCTAAAAAAGGCCTTTGATACGGTATCCCATCACATTCTTCTACAAAAGCTGGAACACTTGGGAGTGCGGGGCACACCTCTTAAACTTTTAGAAAGTTACCTAAATGGCAGAACTCAGAAACTAAGACTGGGCCAAATAAAGAGTGAGAAAGACAACATAAATTACGGTGTTCCGCAGGGAAGCGTGTTGGGACCCACGTTATTTTTATGCTACATAAATGACTTGTGTAATATGAAGATCCCACAAACTAAAATATTTTCATATGCAGATGACACTGCTGTGGTTTTTGTTGGTGATTCTTGGAGGTGTGTAAAAAGTCAAGCTGAACGTGGACTGGAGACAATCTCGAAATGGCTGAATGCCAACCTACTAACGTTGAATGCAAGAAAAACCAATTTCATTTGTTTCTCAATTTATGACAGAAACCAACCAGATACATCATTCAATATTAGAATACATAATTGTAATCATGGATCAAAGCAAAATTGTTGTTGCCCTACCATAAACAAAGTAGAAAAAGTTAAGTATCTAGGTGTCATGTTAGATCAGAGATTAAATTGGCATTCTCATATTGATTTAGTCTCTAGTAGATTACGTAAATTGATATGGGTTTTCAAAGAACTAAGGCATGTTACAGATAAAAAACTGTTAAATGAAATATATGTTGCTTTAGCTCAGTCAATAACAATTTACTGTATAAGCGTATGGGGAGGTGCGCTTAAAACAAAAATTCTCCAAGTAGAGCGCGCTCAAAGAGCATTGCTCAAAGTGATGTATTTTAAAAGAAGAAGATTCTCTACTCAGTGTCTATACCATAATGCGAACTTGCTCACGGTGAGAAAACTATTCATTCTTCATACTGTTTTAAAAAAGCATAAGAATTTAGGATATGTCCCTGATAAGGAAACAAAAAGAAGAAAAGATATGGTTGCCCCGATTATTGGTGTTCACACAAGTTTTGCTCAATACCAATCTTCATATCTGTCGTCACAAATATATAATAAATTAAATAAAACACTAAAAATTTACTCACTGACAGTTAGGGAATGTAAAATGGTAGTTATTAAATGGCTGAAGTGTCTTGACTATGACGAGACAGAACTTTTCATAAAATCATTGTCTGGTTAGTATATCTAATATATTATGTATGTGACCTTACATGCAAATACATACCTATCACTCAACACACACACACACACACACACACACACACACACACACACACACACACACACACACACACACACACACACACAAAAATGTTAGACTATATTTAATTTTAAATTATTTAGTGTACGTATTAGCATGATGATGATGATGTTATATAAAGTACAACTATAAGTTAAATAAAATTGTATTAAGTTATGGAGGAGGGGCTTCTTCTGATACAGGTACTACGGTACTTAATAGAGGAAGTCAACACCTAAATTGTTAAAATCTGTTGCTTTAAATAAATATTTATTATTATTTATTATTATTATTATTATTATATAACATAATTATATATAACCAATGATGTAAAAAAGTATAGATTCGTGACATGCTCACAAAATAATCAAAAAAAGTGTTCCAAATGCAGTGACAGCACACATACACATATTTCGAATGAGCATACATAAACCTAAACAAAAGAGTACAAACTTTACTCTCTTCGCCGTTTTGTTTCTGAGTCACGGATCGCCATCCGTTATATATACAGAATATTATTGTATATAACTAAGTAAGTGAGTATACTAAATTTATTTTAGTTTATTAATTTGCACATTACTTTAAATTTTGCGCAAACAAGACTTATAGGATAGAGCGTTAGATGGATGAAGATCTATGGATATTTATAGTCTATAACCAAATCTCTAAATCAGGTTTTATTTGCTATTCATAGAAATAGAGAACTCAATATATCATCTACTTTTACGGGTAATTGTACTAAGGACACCGCCATTTTTTCACGCAACTTTGCGTGTTTGCAAACTATGATGTGAAATGTCATCACGGCCTCGACAATATATAAGTTGTATTTGATATCGAATGAAACTTGATATTTCACATAATAATATCCCATACGAGTGCCAATGATATTCTGTATATATAAAGGTAGATACGCCACCCGGCAAGGCATTTTTAAGGCATTAAAAACGAACCCCCGAAGAGAGTACAGTTTGTACTCTTTTGTTTAGGTAAACGTGTTCGAAATTCGAAATATGTGTATGTGTGCTGTCACTGCATTCGGAACACTTTTTTCGATTGTTTTGTGAGCATATCATGAATCCATCCTTTTTTACATCATTGACGAGTGCATCTTTATCAATCTATAATCCGTCCATTTCAAGATTCAGGAGGGTTACCGGCATTTCTTAAAACAGTAATACTGTAATGATATGTCATATCAATGTCATTTCAAATTATTTATTTCAATCAAAAACACAGAAAAACAGTACAAACTCATATTTTACATAAACATACTAGCGACTAGACGGTAATCAATAAATTATTATCCTCGAAAACTCACACAGCGCCTCCTAGACCTAAACTAAGCGTTTAGTCTGTAGTATGAGTACTTAACAACGGATAAACATACTTTATTTTGTAAATACATACACATTATACATAGAAATACCCAGACCATTGCAAACGGACATTTTCACGCACACAAATATTTTAATCCCAGAGAATTGAACCCGAAACCCTTGGTGCAGTAGACGTCTCGATCCTTACACCACATGGGTCGTCATATGATATTATATAATTCTATTGGTAATTAACGCCGCGCACCGATCCACGAGCTAGCTCCGTTAAGGTCATGTAGCCTTAGTGTACATTCCGAAGCATGGGGAACTCGGGATTTAAGTTTCGGTCATTCATCCACCGATCGACCATTGCAATAGTAGCTTGACTAGTGGGATCATCAACCGATCGCTTTGGCCTCTACGCCAAAGAGCCCTTACATAAGTAAGTAATAAATAAGACCATTCTGCTTGACTCTCAACTGCTCTCTCTCCCTCTTCAGCCTATCGCAGTCCACTGCTGGACATAGGTCTCCCCCATTTTGCGCCAGATATCCCGGTCCTCCGCTTTTCTCATCCAGCTTCCACCAGCGACCTTCCGCAAGTCGTTGGTCCATCGGGCCGGAGGGCGTCCTACGCTACGCTTGCCAAGACGCGACTCTCAACTGCTCAGTAAACAACAATAGTCCGATCCAGTTGTAGGATCAAATTTGATATCCATAAGTGTTCTTTATGAACCTAATTTGTATATGTGTATGATTTTAAAAGGTATATATAAAATCTTACACAACTTGTACAACATAATAATAATATATACACTTTTAGCGTACCTTTTAAAATAAATAAATAAATTTAATATATATTTTGATTTCTCTTTCATTCGTTCATTAATTTCATTCGTCCCCCATAAAATATCTTTAGAAATGTATTTTTCAGGATAATCACCAATCAACCATTTATCCCGGGAAACCTTAAGCCGTCGCCTTCACTGAACCACACAGGTCGTATATTTTAATAGAACCGCATAATAGGGTCTAAATTACCATAATCCGTATCCCGATTAATACGTACAAATCCGTTTGCGGAGACCGTGTGGGGTTAATTTTAAACGACTTAAGCATGTAAAAGGAAATTTTAAGTTAAAAGCTTTCAGCGTTATTTCTTTTCCATTAAATGACAGTGTGCAAAGAATTTAGTGTGAACCGAAGTATTCAGTACTAGTTAATGACTTGTAAAGATTTAAATCAAGACGTCATTGTCTACAAAATTAATTTTAAAAGGTGAACGTCATCAATTTCTATTCATAAATACTTCGTAGCTACTCGTAGCACGCAGATTGTGTAGTAATTAACTTATTGCTACGAGCTGCCGTAGCAACTAGCTACGAATATTCGCAATACCGCTACGCCAGCAATAACTACGAGATTCTTACCAATAATTGAATCAAATAATTACATTGATCAAATTATTATTGAAGGGATTAACTTGTGTGTTTCTAAGCAGTAATTGATTGAATTATATGTGATTTTGTATATAATATAGTTCGCTGTAAAATGAAAGGAGATTCAGATTAGAGTAGATACTCGTAGTAACTTAATATTAAGTTACTTAAACTAGTAGTACTTAACGTAGTAACTTAAACTTAACATTGGTACGTGTTGGGATTTGAACCTCAGCTCTCCTGGTAGGAAGGCGACAGTCTACTTTTGTAAAATTATACTAACAAAACATTGCTTATAACCTGACGATTTCCTTATATTTTATTAATTATTTAAACTTTATAATAATGTCAGAACACAACTGAGTTCATAGTGTAATATAAAATCCATTATTTCATATTCGCTAGAATGTAACAACTTGGCTCGCGATAATTTATGGGCTTTCAAAACCGAAAAGGGTAAAATGCTCACATTGTAATTTAATGAAATAATCTTTTCAAATCGAACGGACCTGTTACTTCCTTAACACTTTACTAAAGTAAATAAACTTAAAGTAGATGTAAATTAAATTGAAGTCAATGACAGCGACCTTTAAATAATTCAATTACTGATAAGGTGAGAGCTTCAGTGGCTCATTGGTGTTGCGTTCTGATTGGATGGTGCAGGTTCAAATCCCGCCGCGAATGAATGTCATTTTGAATCTTTGAAATTATATGTACGTTTATCCGACAGTTTTACGGTGAAATAAAATATCATGAGGAGACCAGCACACGCCTACGGATAAATTTAAAGGTTTTGTGTGAAGTCGGATAATTTGTACTTGGCCCGCGTGGAAGACTAAGACCTATACATCATCATCATCATCATCATCATCATCATCAGCTCATTAAACATCTCCACCGAGGGGCACGAGCCTACCCGTATAGGGTTATTAGGCCTTAGTCGTCCACGCGGGCCCAGAGCGGATTGGACGACTTCACACACAAGCTTCGAATCTCTTTGCAGGCGTGCATGAAGGTTTCCTCACGATGTTTTCCTTCACCGTAAGAGCGTCGGATAACGTACATATATTTTTCGAAAATTCGAAAATACATTGGTACGTGTCGGGATTTGAACCTCAGCCCTCCCGGTAGGAAGGCGACAGTCCACACCACTGAGCCACCGACGCTCTAAGACCTATACACTCTTTACGATTAGGCTTGTGCCCCTCGGTGGAGGCGTTTAATGAGCTCACGATGATGAAAGTATCCTCAGAGGAGCTGATTCCAACTAATATGTTTATTAGAACACAAGACACCTTTGGTCATTTATATATATTTCAAATTTAAAATATTAGTTAATTTGAAATAATTACATGAGAAAAGATTTATGCACTACAGTTTGCTGGCAAGTTCTATTTAACCTGTCGCAGTCCACTGCTGGACATAGGTCTCCCCCATTTGGCAAGTTATTTGATATCAAAAGCATCGTAAATACTGCCTATAAATAATATCAAAATAAAGTACAGAACTCCTATTAAGCAAGATAAAATAATCTCAACATGACGCTCCGGCAAAGCGTGCGTACAGCCCGTTACGTCGAATATCAGCAACCTTAAATAACAAATTGAATACCGAGACACTCCCTTATGCGCAAAAATGTAATAACGTGTAACTCATGAGTTAAATGGCCGGGCAAATTGCCAGCGTTAACGTGAAAAAATAAATTTTATATATATAAAACGCCATCCCAAATTGCCGATAGTTCAAAGAGCTTGACTTTTGTATATTCAATGCGACATTTTATTGCTTGTTCGCAATGTAATGATCATTTATTATGAAAAGTTTAATATGGAAACGTTTTTGCATACTTCAATTAGGTTTTTAAATAAAATAGGAATCATTATTAGGTATTGAGGTTCAATAGCCTCAGTCTATGCTGAAGACATCGTAACCCAGCCTATAATGTTCCGCTGCAAATCACTGGCCCTCCTAAACATCATTGCCCTTAGCTTGTGTTATTTTTTAAGGCTGAGTCATCTGCACTTGCTAATTGCCCGTTAAAGCTAAAATGGGCAGTCTGCGGCCAACACCAGTAGTCAATTAGAGATAAAAAAACAGTGATCAACGTTAAGTTTCAGTTTTTTATATATTTTTAATAGTCTTAGATGAGCAGGAAGTTTAGTTCGCGCACTTAGTAATATGTAATACACCTGACTATGACAGATGCGTGTTGAAAAAAATAATAGTAGATAATAGTAATAACAGTAGTAAAAAATAATACATTCCATCAACACTGCGTGCACCCGTCACCCGAGACATGTAACGTCTCTCATACCCGGCAATTTTATTAGCAACTTTTTTATGTTATAAGTGTACAGGACGGTCTGGACGTTCACCTGATGGTAAGTGATACGCCAGACCATGACAGAGCGACATAAAGGAGAGCAACAACTATGCCCTTATCCCAAAAAGAAGTGCAAAACATTCTTATTTTATCACCGTTTCTACTTACGTAAACTGAGTACCAAGTTTACTTCCTAGTACTAGTTTTAACCCTAAAACAAGCAAACTTAATCTAAACGCATCCAGCGTTGGAAGTTTTTACAGCCACTTCTACTTTGAAAGAAATTAAAACGAAACGAATATGTTCCGCGATAAACTACCCGTATTCATCGGCAAAGTTTAAGAGTTATAAAAGGAAACTGGAGCAGTTGGGCCATGAATGTTTGAAATGGGCCTTCGGGAACTCTAAGTTAAAAGTGTTACATCACATTTTGCCTCTTAAAGAAACCACTAGTGACTACTTATTGTATTTGTTCATTAGTTTGCAAGATGAATGTTAAAAGATAATAATGTGTTTATTTATTTTAATAATAATTAATTTTGAAAATATTAATTAGTTAGATAAGAGAAACGAGCTCATTAAAGTTAATAATGACGTTGCTTAGACAATTTTTATAATGAAATAGAATAAATAAAATATTGAACGTTAATAAATGACGGATCCTATAAAGGAAAACATCGTAAGGAAACTTGAACACGCCTGCGAAAAGATTCAAAGGCTGTACGTGAAGTCGTGCGATCCGCACTGGGCCCGCGTGGACGACTACGGCCCCTTTATGGGTAGGCTCGTGCCTCTCGGTAGGGATGTTTAATGGCTGATGATGATGAGGCTCTATACACAGTTCACTTTATATACAATGGTAAAAGCCACAAATTATATGTAGTCTCGTATAAGTTTGGGGAAAAAAGCGACCGGGTACGTAGCGGTAACGCTAATACTGGTAAACTAAAAAATACCCTTATCCCACCCTATGTTTGCTTTTCTTCCTCCCTTTGTATAGATCGGTAACGTACTAATAGTTGATCCTTCGAGGTACTGAGTATCATGGTATCACTTAAGATCAGGGGAACCATTAACTTATTTGTTTAATGAAATAAAGAAATGTTTATAAAAGCTGAGGAATCATTATTAATTTAATTCGTCATTCATGGGTCGTCAACCATTTCACCAAAGGTTCCGGGTTTGATTCCCAGATATTTATATACATGAACTTTTCTGTTTGAATTAGTTTGCGTATTTCTACGTAAAATATGTATGTATTTAAAAAAAATTAATATCCGTTGTTTAGTAGCCAAATTACAGACTAATGCTTAGTTTGGGGCTAGATGGCGCTGGAAAGATTCGCTCAACCTTAACAGCTCTTGACCATCTACGATGAGAATAAAGGCCTACTCCACGACAGTTTTGCCATAAACTCCATTCTCGGCAGGCGGTTTGGAGTACCTTGCAAATACTTTTAGAAAATAATTTTTTATACTTACCATCAAACAATTTCCTATACAATATGACAGAAAATCTATTGACTTGGTACCAATAAAACAACGAAAATGCAACAAAAATTCCTTACAACTAATGCAAAATATTGGAAGAAAGTAAACCTCGCCCTCACAAGAATTAAAAAGTATAGTGTTCTATGTTTTGAACATGACAATTATTCTGGTAACACTACGAGTAGACTATCGTGCAATAAACCGACATTAATATTTAATCTAATAATTGTATAATTTCCCACACAAAAAAATCCAGTCTCGTAAAAATAAACCCTTTTTAAATGCGTTCAGCCAGTTGGAAGCAAAATAAATAAACAAAAGATGGCAGACTAACTTCCATCCAATATTTAGGTAAACTTCGATCTGAACGTTTCCGATGAACTTAAACATAGCATTAGTATCTGTTGGGTTTAGCAAGAGGTTGTATTCGTTAGTTTGCCTTTCCCTGCACTAGGGTAACCATAGTTTATACATTTAATTGAACTATTTATATTACAGCTCGAATCGTCATTAATTATAATAATATTGTTTATTTCTCTCTATAATCATATAACTTTGTTACATGTTAAAATTAAGGCCTCCCCATTAGGGAGGCCTTCGTTCAGCAGTGGACATAATTGGGCTGTAATGATGATGATGATGATGATGAGATCCGTTACAGCCCGTATTATTTCCAGAACACGTGTGTCCTGTAGTGAGTTATTACATGCTGTTGATGATATTAGTAAAAGGTTCTCATTGTAATTAATCTTTTTTTATCAATTTATATTAATTTTGTACCTGGTTTGTGAGTTCCTAAATTTGCTCGTCTATGGTCACCGTACACAATTTAGTTTCGGATTGAAACGGTATCGGATATTCCTCGCAAACTGCCGGAACCTTCTAATATACCAGCCTAACTTTCAGTAAACCAAGAAAAATGCTGCTCCAATAACGTGCGCAGCCCTAAATCTAACTTCAGTTTTTATACGTAAACGTACGTACGTTTGTACGAAATCAGTTGCTACAACTTTGTTGAAAAGTTCAGTCTGTTAAGTTGTAACATCTGCTTGGAAATCTGTATAGATATATACCTTTTGGCCACAAAAATCAAATTTTTATGTGAGTACTTACTATGTTTTTTCTTTTTTCTCTTTTTAAATTGTACTGGGTATTGTATTATCCTTGTCTGTCATTGTGAAATTTTGTGGTGAAAATAAATGTATTTTCATTCTTTCTTTACATAAAGGACAGTTTGTCTCCGAAATGACAGCAGCTGTCTATGTTGTTTTTGACAAATAGTTTTCAGATGTTTAAGGTCAATTATAATGTTTAATTTTATGAAATTGTTAATTTAACTATGAAAATAAATTTCTGTTTTCTTTTAGTCATTTCGTTTTTGATACCCTTTTGCTACGCAAGCCATAATCTTTTCATTTTTTTCTCGGTTTTGTTGACAGATACGAGTCAAATGTCTTAATTTTTCCGATATGCATAAGACCGACAACAAAAAGACGTAGCGGAATTTGAACCTCCTTCAGATCAAAAGGCAACCAGTCCACACCAATGAGCCACCGACGCGGATGTAGACTATTATTTATATGCTAGTGTCGGCCAATGGTGTAAAAGTATAGATTCGTGATATGCTAACAAAACAACCGGAAAAAGTGTTCCGAATGCAGCGACGGCACGCATACACATATTTCGAATGAGCGAACATTTAACTAAACAAAGAGCCTACAACTGTATCCTCTTAGGCGGTTCGTTTTTGGGGCACAGGTGACGTAACTGTTTCGGCGTGATGAGTAGCTTTAGACCACCCTAAACTCCAAAATTTAGAGTGGTCTATAGCCAAATCCCAACGTCGTCACCAGAAAGAGAGCATGGGATCCAAAAAATAGGTATTTATAATTCCAAGTAAAGAAAATAGCTGCTTTGAAAAACTTGATAAAGTACACTTCACCAATTTTATAAACTTACACCAATTAATTAACACCAAAAACTTTGCTAATAATGTCTTTCCAAAGGCAACCTTTTTAACAACATCTTTATATAATGAAGTAAATCCAATCAGCAAAATAAAGCTACTTTTCAGAGGATTACAAAGTTGAATAATTACATAATAAACTTTGAAGAATTTCAATATTAACTAAATGAGTTTAGCTAGCGGCAAGTACTTTTTTATGTTATAAGTGTACAGGACGTTCTGGACGCTCACCTGACGGTAAGTGATACGCCAGACCATGAAAGAGCGGCATTAAAGGAGACCAACAACTAATAGACAGTTATTATCCTCCATCAATGCCGCACTGCGCTCGACACCCGAGACAACAGATGTTAGGTCTCCTATACCCGGTAATTTCACTAGCTACAGTGCCCTCATCCCGAAACACAGAAGTGTATAACACTCCTATTTCGCGGGCCAATTTCTGACACTGCGGTGGTAACTACCTAGACGACTCAGCGTCGAGTTTACCACCTAGTATCTGGCCCAAAATAGTAGAGACGTATGTCGCTAGGTTGAAGAGATAGAAAATATATATTGTGACGTAAGACAAAACCAATCCACGTGTCAATGGGTTCTAAACATGGAACATTCTCGAATGTCTTTCTATTTATGAAAATGCTATGTAAAGAGCTTAGGCGGTTTGTTGGGTAAACTTCGTGCATAATTCAAGACGCGAACTGCGCGTCACAACTCTTAACTTTTGTTCTTTACAAATTTTAAATATGGCGCCGAATGAATACTCTGAAGATTTTAATTAGTCTTATAAATTGCAAGGGAATGTTTTGATTTATTGCCAATTTTGGAATTGTCCTTTATGTGCATGATTAATTGACATATTTAGAATTGTTTTGCTGGAGAAATCATAAGTTAGTGAAAGGTATTCTTATTAATTCTTCAAAATTCATAATGAAGTAGAAATATATTGATTGGAATATGATATAAGGTCTAGATGTTGATTCTTAGCTAAAAACAGTTCACTCAATAATGAAATTACAGAAATCATTACGTAAGAAACAGTTTAGGTTAACATGCATATTATTCATTGAAACACCCAGACCGATACGAACAGACCTTTCTATTTACACAAATATCTGTCAGAAATCGAACCCAGAATCGTTGATTTGGGATTCTTAAAACTTAGGGAGGCAAACGAGTATGAGACTCACCTGATGGAAAGAGTTACCGCCGCCCATGGACATTTGCAACAGCTGCGGTCACAGTAATACGTTGCTGTCCCTTATTAGCTAACATCTGAACCATGAACGACCCATTTGATGTAATGGATGATGATTTTTTAGTTTGATCACCGGGCAGTGCAAGCTTTTGTGTGCAAGAACATGTCTGTTTGTACTGGTCTAGGTGTTTTCTATGCATAATATGTGTTTACAAAAAAATATATATGGGTATGTTTATCCGTTGTTTAGTATCTATATTACAGGCTAATGCTTAGTTTGGGGCAAGATGGCGCTGTGTGAATGTCAGTGGATATTTATTTATTACTCCACACGGGTCCACATATATACAAATAAGAAATTGTAACCACAAGACCAATTTAATCAGATGTATTCATACACACGAATGTTTGTATTGCCCGGAGATCGTAACCAGAACCCTTGGTTTAAAAGCCGACATCTCAACCATTACACCAAATGGGTCGTCGAATAATAAATGAATTACGCTGTACTCAACTTCTTTTTATTGCCTTTCATAACTTTCAAATTAAGAACTTTTACCCCAACGTTTTTATTTCAAGAAAGTTTTTGTTCATTAAAAGTTATTGTTTCAAAAAAAAAGGTCGGAAACTTGAGCTTTTGTCCAATGGTATGATACGCCTCAAATAGGTTCAGAACAGTTGTGGTCCTGCAAACTATATCTCATGGCAAAATGGCCACTGATTCAATACTACTATTCGGGAAATACACGCGTACTAGAGCGTCGGTGGCTCAGTGGTGTGGACTGTCGCCTTCCTACCAGGAGGCTGAGGTTCAAATCCCAACACGTACCAATGTATTTTCGAATTTTCGAAAAATATATGTACGTTATCCGACGCTCTTACGGTGAAGGAAAACATCGTGAGGAAACCTTCATGCACGCCTGCGAAGAGATTCGAAGGTTGTGTGTGAAGTCGTCCAATCCGCACTGGGCCCGCGTGGACGACTAAGGCCTAATCACCCTATACGGGTAGGCTCGTGCCCCTCGGTGGGACGTTAATGAGCTGATGATGACGCGTACAACTCTAGCTTTTGCCCGCGGCTTTGCTAGCGTTAATTTGGGTTTCTTAAGTCAGGACAGGAAAACACTTTTCGTGATTTAGAACACGGCAGAACTCGAAACCGAATATTATTAAAAGACACAGATTTACGAAATGACAAGATTATTCGGTCAGCTATCATTCTTCAACCTTTCGCAGTTTGGACACATATACCCTCATTCTAGGCCAGATATCCCGGTCCGCTTTTCTCGTCAATCCATTTTCAAGTCGCCAATCCATCAGCCGCGCGGATGTCCTATGCTAAACCCTGTTAGATCATCATCATCAGCTCATTATACTTCCCCACCGAGGGACACGAGCCTACCCGTATAGGCTGTGTAAGCCTTAGTCGTCCACGCGGGCCCAGTGCGGATTGGCTGTCTTCATGCACAACCTTTGAATCTCTTCACAGGCGTGCGCAGGTTTACTCACTATGTTTTTCGTCACCGTAAGAGCGTCGATAACGTACATATAATTGTGAAAATTCGAGAGCACATTGGTACGGGGCGGGATTTGAACCTGCGCGATCCCGATTGGAAGACAACAGCTGGACCATTGAGCCACCGACGCAGTTAGAACGTTAACATAAAATTCCTTTGGCATCATGCCCTTATAATCCTATATAACAAATACCACGCGTTATTGGTTATTCTAGCACCTTCAGCTGTCAGAGGCTGAGGTAATGACTATACAGTGTTCACGGGACATTGAATTCAATGGTACAGAAGTACGTGTTGCGTGTGCAGTACAAATATATAAGTAGGATATGTTGTTTTAGACAGAGTACTCGCGCTTTATTAATAAATATCCACTGACATTCACACAGCGCCATCTAGCCCCAAGTTAAGCATGAAGTAGTATGGGTACTAAACAACGGATATAAATACTTATATATCTTTTTTGTAAATACATACGTACACATAGAAAACACCCAGACCAATACAAACAGACATTTTCATGCACACAAATGAACCCGGAGCCCTTGGTGTAACAGCCGTCGACTCAACCATCACATCACATGGTACATCAAATTGATCCAGTTTCTATACATGGTATCCATTTAGATTGGTGATTGAGCGTCAGTGGCTAAATGGTTTTGACTATTTCCTTCGATCGGGAGGGCGCAGGTTCAAATCCACCACGTACCAATGTGTGAAACGGTTAAATAATTCCTTTATAATTTTAATGTCGGTGCTAACAGCCAAGCTCAAACAATCAAAATTCTTCAGCTATATAAGATAATTAGGTATTATATTAATAATTCACTGTTATTATTTTATTTGGCACCAACTTCAAAACTATAAAAAAATATATATTACTGTGTCTATTAATCTTGCCAAAATTTCTTTTTTGCTTTTTAGGTTGAATTCGGTTTATCGCGATAAAATTTTAAAAAACTCTGTTTACCATTTTTAAAGTTTTCTGCAGTATTTATGCGGAAATATTATCAAAAGAATTGTACTGTTTTCTCTGAACTGCTCTACAATAAGCCCCTCGCCTCCGTATACAGATTAAATGGCATGTAAACCAACGCTCACATAGAACGTATTCCCGTATAAATTTTATTAGGGCCACGGAATTAGCTCGGACTTCACGGCTTATAGGGATCCAGAATTAGACCAATAATTATAAAGAACCGTCAGTAAAATATAAGCTCTAAATTAGGAAAGAAACAATTAAATAAAGATGCAATTAATTACTCGATAGAGTAGGCGACCAGTTTAATGTATGGTTGTTCCAAAAGGTTTTGTAGCCAGTAACTAGTACGCATATTACTGTTGGATCCTTCTCGGTAGATAATAGTCTAATCCAGTACTAGGTTATAACAGTATTTTTATGATGTTAAAAACCATTTTCAAAATAAAGTTTTAAGATATATTTATATTAAATAAGACTGAATCGTGGAATAAATTACCGTCCAAAATATTCCCTATGTAAAACGACTTAGGGTTTACCGCATTTTTATTATAACAGTATTACTAATGGCAATATTACCTCGCCATTTCTAGTACAAAAGTCATTATTGTTATACTGGTTTAAGAGATGGTGGCAAGCCCCCATAAGACCTTAAAGATAGCATTCCCAATAAAACGACGGGCAACGTATTTATTTGCCCTCTGGTGTTTGCAAGTACATACTCGTAATAGCAGCGGTGTCAGGTGAACCATTTCCTCGTTTGCCACATTTTCAAAGAAAAGGTAGTATCTGGTACGCACCTTATCTTATTTTTAACCTGCAAAGGCTAATCAATCTTAAAAAAATGCAAAAGACTATTTACACTATGTTTACGCTTGACCATCAGTCATGCAGTTATTTTAAATCAACACACATTCCACATGGTGTCGGTTAAAGGTAAAATAGTTTGACCCTATCCAGTACTAAACAAGGATCGTTAAAATGCGATTATAATAAGTGCTTGAACCCGAATGAGGTTTCAATTCCATTTTACAAACCGACTGTCTATTTGATTTTCCAGCATCACTTTAATTTTAATTGGATAGATCTCCCCCATTTTGCGCCAGATATCCCGGTCCTCCGCTTTTCTCGTCCAGCCTCCAGCAGCAACCTCTCTCAAGTCCTAGGTAATTATAGTAGAAAAAATTGTTTAAGGTTTGTTACCAATTAAAATCTACTATAAAATAAAAACAATGAGTGTTATTAATTTAAAAAATCCCTAAATTTTACTATTGAGGCACAATAATGCATTTGTGAATTGGTCGAAATGGCCCGAGCTGGCAATAATTGAATTAAACCCTCAAACAATCTAAGAGGTGCTCGCCATCATTTGCAGCTGATATAAGAAGATGGAAGGAACTATTATATTAATGTCCCGATAAAAATAGATAAATCACTTTATTGGTACGAAACAATAATAATAAATTGACGACCTCTTTGGTGTTGCGGTTGAGAGGTCGGCCGCAACACCATTACGGGTTCGATCCCCGGTCAATACAAACGTTTGTGTGCATGAACATGTCTGTTTGTAATGGTCTGGGTGTTTTTTATGTATAATATGTATGTATTTACAAAAAAAAATGTATATATGTATGTTTATCCGCTGTTTAGTACCCATAATACAGGCTTAACGCAGAACTTGGGGCTAGATGGCGCTGTGTGAATGTCAGTAGATATTTATTTATTTATTTAAATATCCACTGACATTCACACAGCACCGTCTAGTCCCAAACTAAGCATTCGCCTGTATTTAGTATCCATAACCAACGGATAAACATACTTTTATACCTTTTTTGTAAATCCATACATATTATATACATAGAAAACACCCAGAACAATGCAAACAGACATGTTCATGCACACAAATGTTTGTACTGCCCGGGGATCGAAGTAGTAGCCGACGTCTCAACGGGTACACCAAATGGGTCATCCAAATATGTTTATAGTTTTTATTCTGTTGATAAATGATAAAATATTTAAATGTGCTTCAAAATTCGCTAGACTAAAACAATAGATGTCATTTTGATTAAATATCAAGTACAATTGATTACTGAATTCGTCACGTTAATTAATTACGTATTGCTGATAATATCTCCACGCCATATGCAGTATCAACAATCACTATAATTCTGACATGTAACGCCTAGAGCAATTAGTTTCGGAGTTGTGTATTTAGTTATAGGTTCATATAACACATTATTATTATTATTAATGCCTATGAATTTTAATAAATTGTCTAGACCTATTTAATTTTGTAGGGCATTTTTTCAATGTATAGGTATTTTGTGTGTGCGTGCGTGTGTGTGTTTTGTTTGTCGCAGTTAAGTTGATTTGTAATAGTGTTTTTATTGTGATCTTTTTACAGTTTTGAAGCTGTTGTTCTTCCAAATAAATTAATAAATAAAATTTATCAACAAGTAGTAATGTGTTGTTTGTAGTGTGTTAGCAAGTTTAAGTAGCAGTGGAAATAGCTCGAGAAGCCATTGCCAAAGGTTCTTGAATGATGTCCATGTAACGAAAAAGAAAGGTAGGACGTCCGCTAGCCTGATGAACATGATCTTGTTAAGGTGGCGAGTAGCAGATGGATGTCAACTTCTAGTGATCGGTCAAGGTTGGAATGATGACGCTTATGAAAATTTTGGAATATAAATTCGGGATTCAATTTTTGGGACTCATCGCTAAAATACGTTGGACCACTGTTGCGAGTAAGGGCCCGAAATTGATCCTGATCAGTAAAAGCAACTCTTCGAATCGGCGAAAGATTGTAAATAAGTTGTAACTTAATTTAATATTGATATAAAGGCGTCTTGTTAAGACTTCATTGAATGGAGAAATTAATCGGTTTCGGTGGGTGGTAGGCTAAAATGTGTCTAATTCCAACTCGTACAAAATTTCAAAAATAAAACAACATTTAAGTACATATTTTTTTATTTAACACAAATTCATTTCGAGTCAAATTCTTAAATTCAATTCACAACATCTCGAAGTACAGCAAAAATTGTGTATCCATTGTACAAAGCCTGTGAAAATCAACAATTTTAGTACATACTTAGATTTAAAAAGCAGCCTATAAAATTCTAGATATTAATGGAGAAACAGTTCTAGTTAATAAGTGTAATCTTGACGAACAGATTTATGTATTTAGAGACGAATCTTATAAATACATACATATTATACATAGATAATAGATATTTATTACAAAAAAGTGTTTAATAATGTTTATTTATTGTTTAGTACAACCTTAGGCCCATATTGCAGTTTTATACTTAGTTTGGGACTAGATGGCGCTGTGTGAATGTCAGCGAATATTTATTATTTAATTTCCCATGTTAACCAAATTTGTATTGACATAAAAAAAGTCATCAAAACGATCTCGAAACAATCAGTCAACGTTTATTTTGAAACTGATGACAACTGTTTAGACTCTTATCTACCTAAATGTACAAGATTTCGCAAATCCAAAGCTCACAACAATTAATTCAAATATAAATTAATTTAGTTCACGTCACCTCAACTCGCTAGCGGATAGTCCATTCGTTACATCCGCCATTTTGAGTACTAACGGCCGATCCCAAACTTTGATTGCACGCAAAGTGTCAGAATCACAGATTTCCCAATACAAGAGATGGGGCGAGCCGCGTTAAAAAGTGCGACAAAGTAAGCTCAACGAGCATACACTGGCTGCCAGTTTACGGTCTGTGAGACGAGTCAAGACGCACGAATATGAGAAGAAATTACCGTTTTTTTTCCAAAATGCCATCCTGTGCAATTGTAACATGTCATCATCGCAATGAATCAGTAAATTTACCAAGTAATAGAATAACTTTTCACAGGTAAGAACCGAAAAGAAATTGCGACACTGGGACTGCGTATAAACTTGGCGGCTTGTCCAGTCTAATTGTATATTCGGATGTCTGTGGTCAGAATACATCGAACTTGGGTCACGTCAGTCACAAAGTTAGAACCAATATCTTGTACTTGTTGAATGTTGCTGAAATTGCTTGAGTTTGGGAACCCGTGCCGAAGTGGCACAGAGTTATTGGAAGAAACAACTCAATTATTTGAACCGATGTTCATTTGTCATTCTGCGGGTGTATCATCTATACATATAAATAAAATTGGCGTGTCTTTTTGTAGTATGGAAATAAAATATTTTTTCTTCATGTATATTATGATCGTATATAGTATCAAAGATTATATAAATGATAAAAACTCATGGACATGTTGATCTCCACGCCTGCACTATCCTATCATCCTAACTGCTGGATATAGGTCCCCTCCATTTTGAGTTTGGTGACGACCCATTTGGTGTTGCGGTTAAGAGGTCGGCTGCAACACCAAGGGTTCCGGTTCGATCCCCGGGCAGTACAAACATTTGTGCATGAACATGTCTGTTTGTAATGGTCTGGGTGTTTTCTATGTATGTATTTTCGAAGAAAAAATGTATTTAAGTATATTTATCCGTTGTTTAGTGGGTACTAAACAACGGATAAATATACTTAAATACATTTTTACTCAAATACATTATGGATATAATACAGGCTTCACGCTTAACTTGGGGCTAGATGGCGCTGTGTGAATGTCAGTGGATATTTATTATTATTATTTATTATTTTGCGCCAGATATCCCGGTCCTTCACTTTTCTCATCCTGCCTCCACCAGCGACCTTTCGCAAGTCGTCGGTCCATCGGGCCTGAGGGCCTGAGGGCGTCCTACGCTACGCTTGCCGAGACGTGGTCTCCACTCCAGAACTCGTCTGCTCCAACGGCCATCGGTTCTGCGACATACGTGACCAGCCCACTGCCATTTCAACTTGCTGATCCGGCGGGCTATGTCGGTAACTGTCGGTTCACGCCACGCCTGCACTGTATTTGTTGTTTTTTGTTATCATCTATTAAGATTTATATTATACTTAATTATACTTTGGTAGATAATTATATTTTTATTAATGCTTAATTTGATAAAAATTGTGAATATAATTTGCTTTAGATAATGATTTTGATAACAAATAATATGATTCTGTACAAAACACTTTTTAAAAAAAAAGAGTAACTAATGAATTTCTTGCTGGATTCTTCTCGGTAAAAAACTACCGTCCGAACCAGTGATAGCTTCATTTGACATTCATAAGTGTTCGGTAAGGACCCAAACTAAATACATACTTTTCATTTTTATTTGTTGATAATAAGAATATAAGTACGGAACATACGCCTAAATAGCAATTAATTTGCGCACGCACGCACGCGCTGAACTCACAAGCCTCTATCAGCTCATTATATGTCCCCACTGAGGGTCACGAGCCTTCCCGTAAAGGATGTATAGGCCTTAACCCAGTGCGGATTAGCCGACTTCACGCACCACCTTTGAATCACTTCGCAGGCATGCGCAGGTTTCTTCACGATGTTTCCTTCACCGTAAGAGCGTCGGATAAACGTACATATAATTTCGAAAGTTCGTAAATACATTGGTACGTGGCGAAATTCAGAACAGTCCACACCAATGAGCCAGCGACACTCGTGTCTAATATGTCCGATTGATGTGATTAATCACTTTAATATTTAATTGCTTCTAGCCAATCAACAAGGAACTCGTGTCAAACCCTGCACGGGATTCTAATTAAGCATTCTAGATAGGTTCAAATCTTGGAACTAGTATTGGATTCACAATCAATTCTACAATACATTAATTTTAGAAGTTAATTTTAAACAATTAGTCATAAAATAATTATTATTGTTTACACAAAAACACAAAAAGTTATATTTTTCTTTATAATTTAACTTTTGTTTCAATATAACCGAATTATTTAGAGAAATATCTAGCCGAACCAATAACCATTTGTGCAGACGTGTTCTAGAGTGGACACCGCGTTTTGGCAAGCGTAACGACTTGCGAATGGTCGCTGTTGAAGGCTGGATGATAAAAGCGAAGGACTGGAATATCTGTCGAAAAGGGGGAGACCTATGTTTAGTAGTA
Organism: Leucinodes orbonalis; assembly: GCA_019425675.1. Taxonomy (NCBI): domain Eukaryota; kingdom Metazoa; phylum Arthropoda; class Insecta; order Lepidoptera; family Crambidae; genus Leucinodes; species Leucinodes orbonalis. The sequence goes on along the minus strand of PQWD01000929.1, from coordinate 111,468 downwards.
AACTGCGATAGTCAGAATGAGTGTTTAAAATAACAATATATGAAGTCTGCTCACCTGATGGTAAGTGCTACGCCTAACCATGACAGAGCGGCATTGAAGGTGACCAACAACTGATAGACAGTTATTATCCTCCATCAATGCCGCACTGCGCCCGTCACCCGAGACAACAGAATATATGTTATGTCTCTTATACCCAGTAATTTCACTAGCTACAGTACCCTCATCCCGAAACGCAAAAGTGCATAACACTTCTGTTCCACGGGACGATATCTTACACTTCTGTTCCACGGGACGATATCTGGCGCCTACCTAGATGACTCAGTATCCAGTCTTTCACCTAGTAAATCAGTCAGTTGATGGTTAATGACACCATCGTACATATAGGAGTACACATGCCATACCAGAGGACATAGAAAAATTAAGCCTGTAGTATATATACTAAACAACGGAGAAACATACCTATATACTGTTTTTTATTGTGAATACATACATATTATACTTAGAATCAACCAGAACAAAACAATCATTTACATGCACACAATTGTTTTAACTTCACAGGGATCGAACCCGGAACCCTTGCTGTAGGAGTCGACATTTCAACCATTACACCAAAAGGGTCGTCAAGATGTAAATGCAATAATCCTAAATTTCATATTGATTGTTATAGATTTCTTTTAGAATCTTTTCCAAATCTCAATTGAGGGTTTCATATCAAAAAGGTCTGAGGTTGTACGAAACAGATGTATTTTACGACTTCACCCAGCAATATTTGAGAGGAATTGGCCGTAAAATATCGACTGCAGGTCCCTTCTGTATGTCCTATTCATTCATTCATTCATTCATTCATTCATTCATGTCCTAGATGAAACAACTACAAATAATGCCCATATTTAATTGAATAGCTATAGACCGTATGCCAACGCCCAACTGTTGGACCTTTCAGACTGATTACTAAATTTGATTTGACGACCCATTTGGTGTAATGGTTGAGACGTCGGTTACTACACCAAGGGTTGCGGGTTCGATCCCCGGGCAGTATAATAATTTGTGTGCATGTGAACATGTATGTTTGTAATGATCTGGGTGTTTTCTATGTATAACTAATATGTATGTATTTAAAAAATGTATATAAGTATGTTTATCCGTTGTTTAGTACCCATAATACAGGCTTCACGCTTAATTTGGGGCTAGATGGCGCTGTGTGAATATCAGTTGATATTTATTTATTTATACCTGTGCAAGAGTCTGCATAGACATTATGGCAAAACCACCGGCGCTCAGTTTGAACTCTTTTTGTCCAGCAGTGATAACAATTAACACTTCACGCTGGTAACCCACAGGCCAGTGCGTCCAATCCGATTCGTAAGCAGCTTGTGCTACGCCATCGCTCTGGAATATAGAAGAAAGCATTGTGTAACTTCCCATTATGATACGAACCATGTGGTGTCATTATCAGCCCATGAAACATCCCAACCGAGAGGAAAAAGCCTACCCGTATAGGGTGTTTAGGCCTTAGTCATCCACGCGGGCCCAGTGTGGGTTAGACGACTTCACGCATAACCTTTGAATTTCTTCACAGGTGTGCGCATGTTTTCCTTCACCGTAAAAGCGTCGGATTACATACATATAATTTCGAAAATTTGAAAACACCATTGGTACGTGGCGGGATTTGAACCTCAGCCCTCCCGGTAAGAGGGCAACAGTCCACACCATTGAGCCACCGACGCTCTTATCATAAAACGTCATGATTCTTCAATCGTCTAATCATAAGCGTACATATAATTTCGGAAATACGAAAATACATTGGTACGTGGCAGGATTTGAACCTGCACTCTCCAGGTTGGAAGGCACAGTCCATACCAACCATAGATGCACTATTACTTAGACATAATGTTTATATCCTAACTTAATTTACCTGATCCATTAGTTCTTGGCCTAAATGGCATACAATGTACGCATTTAACACAGCAAGGAATAAAAATGAGCCAAACGATACAAGATGTTTTTTCTGCTCCATACCAATCTGCAACGATAATGAAAAAGATATTCCTTATTTACTCTGTTACAGTATTTATTGATAAAAACTGAAACTTTAGACATTTAATTGCTTTTTTAGTTCGTTATTTGATGATTACTAAGTATTGTTCCCTTAAACTTCTTGTCTTTTTTCCTAATAGAACTATCTTCAAATTCATATCGAATTTTTCATAATCTTTTACACGCACTAACATAAGTTTAAAACCATAACGTAAAATGTGTCCAATGACATTAAAAAATAAATCTTAAGAAATACTCACTATTGATATCATTAACGAGTTAAGACATAGCTCGGTTGTCATAGCAGCGTTTTGTATAAGAAAATATTCCTTGAATTTTTTTATAAATTTAATACTATAAAAAGAAATTGACCACAAAACAAGAGACAAGTTATATAATGACAGTTAAACAAAAACCGCTTGTGGTATGGGCTGCTTAATTTGTGCAATCCATTTACAGTTTAAAATGATTGATCAAGGTTGTCCATGGCAGCGCTGGTCGACAAAAACTAAGTAAGATGCAGAACGGTATATAATACAATAATTATTTTAAAAAGGTGACCATAAATAAAAATACTATATTATAATAAAAAATAAGACTGTATGTCTTGCTGGAACACTGAATTTGTACACATAATATAAACATTCAGTGTTTTTAATGTGAGTGTTGTGTATGTAAATGTGCGTGTGTTGAGTGATATGAGGGTGTGAGTGAATTTGCATTACTAACTTGCAGAAAGCTCAACCAAACGCAATAAAAACTGCTCAAAAAATCACAAAGCAAATAATAAAAAACCCAAATTTCTCATACCTGACCAAACGCATGTGCTTCTCGATGATATTTTTAAACTCCTCCCTCATCAAGCTCTCATTGCCAACCGTAAATTTCAACTCTCTTAACCTCTTCTGCAGCTCTTTAAGCTGGTCACACATATACATAATAACACTGCACACGATTCCTTGCAAGGCCACTGCTCTTATCAACAAAGGTACAACAAACAGAATACCCATTATCTGACTTGCCAACAATGCGGTCCAGTGGTTTTCGAACGGATCGAAAGGAAACCAACCGTCAATAACAATACCTCCTTGGACTTGGGCGAAAACTGAGAATGAACAAGCAATCACGATACTCAGTAGTGCAATAAAAACAACGTGGTGAACCATAAGCTTGACTCGGTGTTCTTCGATCTTGTCGCCGGAATGGAGGATTTTGCCAACAAGCATCTTGATTTGCTTATGCCTGAAGTAGTATATCACGATTTTCAACGTAAAATTGTAAGCGGCGATGCATTTGCACAAGTTGATGAGTAATCTTGTGACGTCGTCTCTATGTGAATAAAGGCCTGCAATTTCAATAATAATAGTATGAACATTATTGAGAGCGTCGGTGGCTCAATGGTGTGGACTGTTGCCTACCGGGAGGGGTGAGGTTCAAATCCTGTCACGTACCAATGTGTTTTCGAAATTATATGTACGTTGATCGGACGCTTTTACGGTGAAGGAAAACATCGTGAGGAAACGCCTGCTAAGAAATTCAAAGGTTGTGCGTGAAGTCGGTCATCCCGTACTAGGCCCGCGTGGAATACTAAGGCCTAAACATCCTATACGGGTAGGCTCGTGCCCCTCGACGATGATAATAATCATTATTGTAGGCAAAACTTTATGATCTTTGAAACTTTATTCATTTTTCAAAAGGTTCTGTTTAATAATAAGACGAGCAGTTCCACTGATCGATTGGAAAAGAGTAAATAACTCCTTATTTCATCAACTAATCTTCCCGTCAATTCAGTCCAGCTAATCTTTAAAACAAACCTATTTTTTTTTTAGTTAAAACAGACGTATACATTGGTTTTTAACATTAATGTATAAAAAAATATATTTCTTTGTAGAGATGGTCAAATCAATTTTGTATTGTTAGCTGTGTAGTTCCTAAACTGACACAATAAACAAAAGCTAAATAATTGAAAAAACACTTATAGGTCCTATCGTCTTATAAATTTTGAAAAATACACTGACTGATTCGTATACCAACCGTATCCAGTAGACATATTATACAGAATAGCAAATGATAAAAGAATATATCCGTATACTCTATAAGCCCAAGACTCCCATTTAGGGCAGTCTTTCTTAGGCCACATGCCTACGTAGTACAAAATCTTCAAGTTGAAGTCGAAGAAATCAGCCGGCGGGTTCATAGATCCAATCTCGACGACCGACATCTTGACATTGAGTTATTGACGTTCCTCGCTGACCGAGAAAGCAATCATGGATGTGCGAAAAAATTGCCCTGAGAAAATATTCATTATCATAACAGTTAGTATTTTACTAGAGAGCCAAAAGCAAACGCAATAAGTGATGCGAGAATCTATGCAAAGAGCTTTACGTGATAGAAATTATGAGGTAAACTCAAAGACAGAGCATCAAAGGCTAAACGAATTAATTAATTTGACTTTGATTGACGAATAATTTAATAAAACCGTTAATAAGTCGTCTCTTACACTAAAAGTTTCGCGTCCAACCACCGTGTACTTCACGATATATTACATACATATCTCTAACAAACGCCAAAAATAACTCAAAGGTATTTTTTTTATTTTAAAGATGTTATAAATTAACACCACTGTGCACTTAGCAAATTTATTTTTACTTTTTATTGTACTATGACAAGATCAATTTTAGTTCAAATATTTCAAAACTACGATCTAAATTGAAAGAAAGAAAGAAAGAAAAAAATCTTTATTCAAATAAATCTGTTACAGATACTTTTGAATCGTCAATTGTTATTATTATCATATTTTTTTTTAACTCTACCACCGGTTCGGAATAAGTAGGATCTTCGAGAAGAGCCGGCAAGAAACTCGAGTTACTCTTTTAATCTTTTTATATCAGTGGTTACAGTTTTGTCATTTACCTACACATAGATTTACAATAATTTATTACAAAGATTTTGTAACTGGAACACTAAGTGCAAGACCACACATCTTTATCCGATAAATATTCTTCTATTGTATAGTAACCTTTTTTCATGAGGGTTTTTTTAATCTTTAATTTAAACTGGTGAAAAGGCAATTCGGCAAGATTTTGTGGTATTTTATTAAAGAATGTTATGCCTCTTCCAACAAATGATTTTCCTACTTTACTTAGTCTAAGATTTGGGACAGCAAGTTTGTTTTTGTTCCTAGTATTAAAGTTATGTACGTCACAATTTTTTTCAAACAAATGAAGATTTTTGTGGACATAAACTAGATTATGGTAAATGTATTGAGACGCTACTGTTAAAATATCGATTTTTTTATATACTTCCCGAAGTGAATCACGTGGAATCAATTGCACTAATAACTAGTTTGAACTCATTGCCCTAACAAAGTACTCGTACAAAGATATTTTAATCAAATGCTAATGATGGAGAGCTTCATATTATACCACATTCTCTGTCAGATTGTCATAATAGAATTTAACATCCTTGGCCCAAGCTAACTGAAACTCATTGGGTAAATGCACAACATTTTAATATTATTTAAGTTCAAAATAACGTCAAAATGGCTGACGTTTAAAATGGAGGCTATGGGCAGTTCTTTCTGTTTAATAGGACTTTCGAGTTACGGCACTAGTTATGGAAGTTTAATTTGCGTAGTTGAAAGTTTAACCAGCTTAACTCGATTACTTGTAATATAAGAGGTAAATTTTGTTAAAGAAATATTTACTGCTTGAAATATGAACTGATATTTTTTACGTTACGTTCATTACTGATAAGAATGAAGCGTGTTTCCATAATATAAATTATTTTAGCATTCATTCTTGGTGTAATTATTTGATCAGTCTGTAGCAGTCCACAACGAACAAAGATCTCTCACATTGTGCGCTAAATATCATAGTCCTTCGTTATTTTATCTCGCTACCACCAGCGCGATCTTACGCAATAATGCGAAAAATATGGGCCCACTTCGATCGCCTTTTTACTTTGTCGAAGAGTATGATATAAATAATAATAAAGTATTAAAGTCTTGGCCTTAACACTTAAAATTCAAGGTTATCAACAATCTGGACAGTCTTCGCAAAGCCTCAAATGGTTCAAGCTCCATTATAAAATTAGTCAAATTTTAGTTAAAAAAAGATCCAAGGGTCCTTCTTGTGCTGAGATACGTCATTAAAAAGCAAATACAGAATCTTCGTGAAAAAGGCAGTCGAAAATTTTCTTTAAAACACTCTGAGCTTGGAAAATGTTCGTAGTGCATTGAAAGCTGAAGTTAAAACGCATTCGACGGGAACAATGATGTAAAAAGTATAGATTCGTGATATGCTCACAAAATAACCGAAAAAAGTGTTCCAAATGCAGCGACAGCACACATACACATATTTCGAATGAGCGTACATTAACCTAAACAAAGAGCCTACAACTGTTTTCTCTTTGACGGTTCATTTTTGAAACAAGGGTGGCGTATCTACCTTTATAATATACAAATATCATTGGACGGGAACATATAAATTGCATATGGGACTCCTACCACGAAAAGCTAGTAAACTAAGAAACAACTTTCAATGTCAAAAATCTACTAATATTATTGTTATATTGTCAATAACTATCCAAATGGTGTAGTGGTTGAGACGTCGGCTTCTACACAAAGGGTTCCAGGTTCGATACCCGGGCAGTACAAACGTGTGCATGAACATGTCTGTTTGTATTGGTCTGGGTGTTTTTATGTATTTGCAAAAAAAAGATATATAAGTGTGTTTATCAGTATTAAGTACCCGTAATACGAGCTTCACTCTTAACTATATGGCGCTGTGTGAATGTCAGTGGGTATTTATTATAATTGATTTATCATAAACGTGTTTTTTTTATGGATGTATGTTTATTACTCTTTTATGTACAATCTACTGAATGGATTTTTATGAAACTCTACAATTATATACGTTACATAACACATAGGCTATATATATTATTTCTGAATTCCAGAGATACTGAAATTTCTTGGGCAGCGAACTATGTTTTAATGTAACAATACCTTGATTAATATAGTAGTACATAATACAGTTGAATTGTATCCATGTGTCCAGTGTGTTTACATACAATATATACTTACTGCATGCATATTTGGGCATGCAAAATTCATGACACATCACAACTTTGAATATTTTCAGTGTTTATGATATATTGTTACATTAAGGAATTGTTTTTAAAGAGGCTACACTGTTGAGTTTTCTTGAGTGCTTCTTTCTCAACAGGCCAAACCACTGAAACGCTTTTTTTTCAAAGCATCAAAACTCATATTTTTAGTTCAGTATTTTAATCATTTTTTATTATATTTTTGTATATTTTTTGACGTTCATAAGTGCTTTTTGTAAGCCTAATTTGAAATAAATTTTTGACTTTGACTTTGACTATAAGATTGTTTACATAATATGTTATACATGAAGTCGGAGGAAATTAAAGGCGATTTTTATTATTAAGAGTGGCTATAGTGCGCTTCTAAAATAATGAATCAGAACACTTGTATGAGCTACCTCAAAGTCTAAAGCCGAGTTTCAATCATCAATCATACTTTACAAAACTTTTTACTTTACTTTATTAATATAGAACACGATGCCTACGAGCGGATATTGGGACTTAAATGAAGTTGGGCAGCCACTTGGCGGGAGAAATTGACAGCAGTCGCCTTGTCATAATACATGTTTTTAACGGACAATTAAAAAAAATTGTGCCATAACCTACAATGCATAAAATGATTAATTTTAATAAATTTCATCGACAATACATATATAAATAATTTAGAATAAATTTCATCACCATCAGCACATTAGACGCAGTGTTGCCGCCTTAGCCCTTTTGTAGCTAGATCTAGCACTTTTTAGAACAGATGAACTCCTTTCTTAACGATTTAGCCCTAGAAAAAGAGCTAGATTGCTCTTTTCCGCTGTCTTGAAAATATTACCAAATTATGAAGTTTTCGACATGTAAAAGTACTTGTTACTTTTTGCTTTTTCATCGGTCCTGATGACCTTTTTTTAGACGCTCTAAAAAAACGGCTTCATGACATGATTATTTCATCATTTAAGAACAGAAAATCTTTTGATGCTCAATCTAGCCCTATCTTTTTTACTAATCAAAAAGCCCTTTTTCTAAAACTGAGGTGGCAACACTGATTAGACATCCTCACCGAGGGGCACGAGCCTACCGGTAAAGGGTGCATATGCCGTAGTCGTCCACGCGGGCCCAGTGTGGATTTGCTGACTTCATGCATATGCATGCATGCATGAACATCTTCGCACGCGTGCGCAGGTTTCCTTCGATGTTTTCCTTCACCAAGAGCGTCGTATAAACTTACATATAATTTCGAAAATTATAAAAGACATTGGTACTTGGTGGGATTTTATTCTGCACTCTCGGAAACGGATGGGATCGGATGGCAAGAGACACTATGAGACAACGTCTTTTATGAGTTACTGACGATAGACTTACTAGATATTTTTTGTTAAATATCATAATGGAAAATACACTATGCCAGCTCAAGTGGTAATCAAACACACCCGATTTCGACTATCCAAACCCTACACTCAGACCTCGAAGGCAATTTTTAGGTTAATTTTGTTAATTCAATCACAGTAAAAAGTGTATATGAACCAATAGTAGCAGTTCTCAGTAGGTGAGTGAAAACACTCCGTCTCGCGGTGCTATACCGAGTGAGCTCATTGTTCTTAATAGTGTTGTACCCATGGATAATAAAAACGGCCGGAAACTCGCTTACATCAAGTGTGTAAAATCCTCTCCGTTTTTGTATGGGAAACCACAAGGTATTGAGTCATTTGACGCGCATCTGTCAACAGAGCCATAGGAAAGTAAGGAAAAAAAAGAGCACGGGCTTGTTGAAAATACCGCAGGAACAAAAGGAAATAATCCAGAAATTACGTATCATAGGTAAGTTAAAATTTCGATTGCATATTTATAGTTTAAAACACTAAAATTAATGAGCGTGTTGTCGGCTTATCGGAAGTGGGCCCGCGTGGACGACTAAGGCGTATACACCCTTTACGAGTAGGCTCGTGCCCCTCGGTGGTACATATAATGAGCTGATGATGTCCCGGGCCGAGTGCGGATTGCCCGAATTTACGCACAACCTTTGAATCCATTTGCAGGCGTGCGCAGGATCCCGCACAATATTTTTCTTCGCCGTAGAAGCGTCGGTTAAATGTAGGTATATATAATTTAAATAATTCGAAAGATATTGGCGCGTGGCGACTTTTAAACCTACCCCCTCCCTCCAGGTCGAAAGGCAACAATCCACACCAATGAGCCACCGACGCTCATAAAACCAATACCAGAATCAAATTTAATATTATCGACACAACAAACAAGTTCATCGAACATCCCTATTGAGCTAAGAAATGTTTGTGAGCTACCATTTTTATATTACGAGACCGCTCTGGGTTGCTCCAATTGAATGCAACGGCAAATGTGCAGAAAAATATAAAACAGAACCGTTTAAACGTAAGTACTGCAACGTACGTATATTAATTAGCTGCAATTTGAGACTATGTGAGTTGAGCACACTTGAAAGTTGAAACCTTGGGCTGAAAGTAATTGGTAATAGAAAATGTTGATTGTTGCAAGTTGTAGCCTTCTTTTTAAGTTTTAATAAAAAAATTTTTCTTTAGTGAGGATACCAGACAGTTAAATACAGGGATATATTAAAAGTCTTACTAAGCTTAGAGTCAATGTGCAACCAGCACCATTATTACATACAATTATAATTTGCAAAAGCGTGCAAATGCAGGGGTCCGAATATGAGTTTGTCCCATTCGGTGTCGAGACACTTGGGTCCATGGGGCCCTAGCGCAATTAGGCTTTTTAAAAAAAATCGAAACACTTAGTCGACATCACCGGAGACCGAAGATCTGGCAGCTACCTAGGTCAAAGAATTAGTTTAGCAATTCAAAGGGGTAACGCTGCTAGTATCTTCAGAACTTTACATAAAGGGAGTTCTATTCATTATTTTATTTAGTTATAATATTTTATTTATACCAAATATACACTCTTTTCTTTCCTTTTTTTTGTAATATCTGCTTGAAAGTAACAAAATGCTTTTTTTTCTATTTTTATTATTGATTATTATTCAATCGAGTATCTTGCCTGCTTTTCTCAAATATAAAATGTTTCTGAACCGGTGGTAGAGTCATGATTAAATAATAATTGATGATTCAAAAGTTCTGTAGTTAAAAACATCTTTTAGAGATATTTTAAGTTTTTGTACCTATTATATTTTGTTTTGTTTGCTTATTTGTGCCTATAACGCGTGAACCGCCAATAGGTAACCTACAAAAGGTCACCTCTCAAATTGGCAATATTTTCCAATGGCAAGCAATATGGCTGATAAAAACAAAATGGCGCAGTTTGCCGGAATCAAATGAATATAAAACCGGGATAGAAGGGATCGACTCGTCGCGCGTCGACTTCGGGAAAGCCTTAATATCAATATTGGCAAATCTAAAAAACTGTTTTATTTGTTTTGCGTTCATTTTTTGTTATAAGATGAATGACACGACCTGTTCATTGACCTGGTGGTATGTAACACTCCTTACCAAACGTTCAATGTCAACTTTTGTTTAAGATATGAATCCTTGCACAAATGTTAATAAATGTTACACTAACATAAACAATTAACTTACCATCATTAGATGTTAAAGTCTGCCTATCGCGTCATATGGGCATAATTTTCATTCATAATCACGTCGCTCGCTACATGTCATAGTGACATAGTAGTATGCTCGTGCTGTTGATTTTGTACCCTTTTAATGACGCGTTAAGGTCAAAATTTTAATGAATAGTTTTATGTCATACATATAACAATAAGTCAACGTATGTGTCAAGCGGCTCGGACATTTTTGGGTGTAGATGCACAATCACGAAAAATATTCTTAGTTTGTTTATCTAAGTTCTAAGAAAAGTAAATTGTTCATTGTCACTTTCTGCCAAGTAAGACAAAAATGTGGGGTGAACCTGCACTATATATATTTCTGGAACAATACGACCTAGCGTCCTTCAAAATAAGAGTGTACACTGTTAACGCATTTCTGGGACCCAGGTCTTGCAAATGTTCACGGGCGGCGGTGTCACTTACCATCAAGTGAACCGAATGCTCGTTTGCCTTCTGTTAAATAAAAAACGTTACTTTATGAAAACCCGAAATCCTCTGTCTCCCTACTTTCCCTACCTCTCCCTTCAACCTATCGCAGTCTATTGCTGGACATAGGTCTCCCCAATTTTGCGCCAGATATCCCGGTACTCCGTTTTCCTCATCCAGCTTCCACCAGCGACCTTCCGCAAGTCGTCGGTCCATCGGGCTGGAAAGCGTCCTACGCTACGCTTGCCAAGACGCGGTCTCCACTCCAGAACTCGTCTGCTCCAACGGCCATCGGTTCTGCGGCATACGTGACCAGCTCACTGCCACTTCAACTTGCTGATTCTGACTTTCCCTACCTATTATCTCTTAAAATAGAGTGTTAACGCACTCGTTAATATATCAGAGTTACGAGTGTTCATGGCTTGCGGTATCACTATCAGGTGAACCGTCTGTTCCTTATATTAGGACTACCTATGAAATAAAAAGAAACTTGTGATAGGAGTCATCTTTTTATTCTTTTATTCCTGATTTCCTCAATTATTGAAGTCTGCCTAGTCTTATAGTTTACCACAACCTCCTATAACTATCCTTAAGGAAAGATTGAGTCTTTTCTTTTTCAAACTGTACAAGACGATCAGGACGCTCCTCTGATGGTAAATGATACACCTGACCATGACAGAGCGGCATTGAAACCAATAACTCATCATCATCATCATTACAGCCTAATTATGTCCACTGCTGAATGAAGGCCTCCCCTAATGATTTCCACGCGGACCGATCCCTTGCAGTTGACATCCATCTGCTACCCGCCACCTTAACCAGATCATTTGTCCATCTGGTTAGGGGTCGGCCTACGCTTCGCTTTCCGTTACGTGGACGCCACTCGAGAACCTTTCCGCCCCATCGGCCATCGGTTCTACGCACTATGTGCCCTGCCCACTGCTACTTCAACTTGTGGCGAGGATGTCCGTAGGAGAACTAGGGTAACCGACATAGCCCAGAGGATTAACCAATAACTGACAAACAGTTATTATTCTCCGCCAATGCCACACTGCGTCCGTCACCCGAGACAACAGATGAGAGTATTAGAGACCTAATCTCTAATACCCGGTAATTTTACTGTGCACCATGCATAATGCGGATATCTTCGAGATTTGACATTATATTTTGCGGTTACCAACCTGATGAGTTAATAACTTGCGCGTTTTTAACCAAACGGGCTTGCAGCTATGCCATCGAGTCTGCCTAATGCTCAGCAAACATGAACAATGTCAAAAGGATAACCATTCTATGACATTTAGAAGTGTTTTAGGAATCAAAATTGAACAAAATCTTTTGGAATTTTTAATAACTATGAAAGAAAGGGAAATTGAGAAGCCTGTCCAAGTAAGGTTTTATTCCTCAGGTTATCCAAGATGTCTTTCAATCAATATATAATTCACTACCCCATTTATTTTGCACAAGTCCAAAAGAAATTTAATCCGATTTTTGCCCAAACCTTAATACTAAAAAATATCGCCGTAATTTTCGACTGAGGCGACATTTTTATCCATCGACTTTTAATCGTTTCAGCAAAAGAAAGTTCGCCGTGGGGTATAAATTAACGGCTGCCACGCGTTTTTTTACAAGGGTTATTTTAAAATGCGAATGCGGGTTTTTGTGGTTTAACTTTGTTTTGCAGGGTCGTTTTTCGTGACCCCATCTAAGTAATGAATTGTAGGAAATTAACAATAGACGCGCAAATTCAGGGGATTCATTGGTCGCAATGCTGTAATGTCTTTTTCTAATTCGATTAAAGTTACTTAAGTTTAACTTTGATCTCTTAGGGTTGTCATTTTTATGCTGATATAAATAAGACAAAGTCAAAGTTTATAATGCTACCTTCAAGATTATCGTCAAAATCAAAAACTCTATTTTGTTAGTTAGGATTGCACCGGTAGTATTTATTATATGTTTATTTTTAACTCCGATCAAAGTAACATCATGCAAAGGTTCTATACATACTCAAGCATTTGGAGAACGATTAAATTTCTGTTGATATAGATATTAAGTAAGACTTTTATCTGTAACAATAATGTTCAAAATAAAAGAGACGTAAAGAAGCAACAGAATTTGCACCTGAATCCTTCTTGATTCATGTCATTAGTAAATTACCGGGTATAAGAGACCTAACATCTGTTGTCTCTGGTGGCGGACGCAGTGCAGCATTAACGGAGAATAATAACTGCCTATCAGTTGTTGGTCTCCTTCAATGCCGCTCCGTATGCCAGGCGTATCTTTTAGGTGAGCGTCTTGACGGTCCTGTCCACTGTAAGATAAAATAATGTCTATGTTCTATGTTACGGGGTTCGGTTTCCGCACTTAGCCCGTGAAGTGGACCATTGTGCGTGGGCCATGGCGGCCTTCTGATCACTCCAGCCAGCCCACCTCCCTCCAAAAGCAGATTAGTCGTCCCGGTCTGCTCAGTGATCAGGCATCCGCGACTGTTACCGGTGATCCGATAGTTTCCCTGCGGATCTGGGATACGGCTGTGCACCTAAGTAGCACATGCGCCACCGTTTCCTCCTCCTCCATGCACGCTCTGCACAGAGGACTGTCCGTAATACCTATTGTGTAAAAGTGTTTGTTTAATGCGCAGTGTCCAGTAATGGCCCCCGTCACCAGTCTAAGGCTATTTCTGTTCCTAAAATAATGTCATAAACCATTGCTGGATAAAGCCAACAGTAGTTTTTAGAAAAATTACGTTTCTTTCCTCAATAAATGGGTCACTAGTTGATATAGAGCAGACAATACACAATTTGCCGAATTGAACCGATGGACTCCAAAGCTAGTGTCTAATTTTCCACTTGGCCAGCGACATATGCGGGTCCCGTGCGATCAATAACTCTGATTGGCTCACTATTTTGTCCGCTAGGGTAACCAATTAATCAGAAAATAAACAAGTAAATAAATAAATTATTATCAACCGACATTTACACATCGCCATCTAGCCTTATAATGAGCATTTCACTAGCAACTTCAGTCCGATAATCCAGCGTCTTGCAAAAAATTCCAAATTCGAATTTATTTCTATTGAAAATATTTTGTTAGTATTTTTTTATGGGCCGAATGTATAAATTCGTTTGTTTTTGCAATATTTTACTCTATTTTGAGTAATTTTTACTGAAAAGTAATTACGTTTTTGGTTTCAACGATTTCATTCCGAAAGTGATAATTGTTTTTTAAATAAGTTCTTTATCAGTTAAAAAGGAATTAAATGTAACAGTTCAAACCTTTTCTAAGAACTTATTGATTATTTCAGAAAAGGATCAATTGAATGTTCATAAAATAGCAAAAGATAACAAATATGTAGTCATCGATACAACTTTCTTACTATTTCATTTATTTGTAACATGAAAGAAAATATTAAAACAGAAATACATTTAACCTTGTAGAATCAAAATTTTAGATAAACCCCTCACATTCTTACGGCGGAGCTATAAAAGAAAGTGACATTTTAGAACGTCAACAAGAATAATGATTTATTCAGTATACGAGGGTTAAGCTTTGTCTTTGGACATATGCTGCCAAAATGTAAGCAGATTCCATATTTCAATGTAGATTCTGTGTACCTAGCCATAAAACATAAATATTTTTTACAAAACAGAGCTAAGTTCACTCATTACTAGCCGTCATAAGAGGGGACTAAGGCAGTGCAGTGTTGTGTGATGACTATGACAGTAGTTTTATTTGATTTTGTGGGATTTGTTGTTGTGGGATTTGATGCTGTGGGATTTGGTGCTGTGGGATTCATTTAATGTCAATTTTTATGAAAAATGATTGGTGAATTACTGTCATCTTTAATTGCCCTTTAGGGTCAAAATGAAGTTCAGGATTTAGCTTTACGTGTAGCTGTATTGCGTGTATACCAATTTGAAGTGTATTTTTGTCCCTTTTCCCTTTAACATAATGGTTTACCTACAACGTCGATTGCCTGTTATTCCTCAGACTCTGGACATTATTAGTTTGATCTGATAGATCTTATGACTGCCACGAGTGTTATGATTGCTTGGAGCCTCCCGTAACTTTGTAAAGGTTAGATTTGTAATATCTGACAGTAAGTAATTGTATTTGTTAATAAATATTTTTATTAGAAATGACAATATAGTAAAATCTTCATTATGTTGGGGTCTTCATCTACCGTGAACGAAGAAAATGCCGCACTGCGCCCGTCACCTGAGACAACAGATGTTAGGTCTCTTATACCCGGTAATTTCACTAGTTACAGTGCCCTTGTCCTCTCACACTCTTATTTCACGCGACGGTATCTGGCACTGCAGTATACCTACCTAGACGACTTAGTATCAAGTCTACCACCTAGTAAATGTTAATGTACTACAGCTGTGAGATTTTAACTCAAAACACCCAGAAGCCATGATCTAAGCCTGGCACTCAGCAGTTCACAATAATACAAAATTAGACTCACTATGTTTCTATCATATATTATAGAATAAGACAAAGTTTTAAAATGTAATATACTAAATTCGAAATGTCACCATTAAAGTCTGAACTGTTCCCGATACTGTGTTCACAAACTATGTATCAATTTCCAAATAATATATTAATTACTGCCATGGAATTTCGGACGCCAAGTCTTATAAATATAATAATAGCAATAGATTTTGTTTGTTTGCTATGTATTATGAAAGAAAACATCGTGAGGAAACCTGCGAACGAAAAAATTCAAAGGTTGTGCGTGTACTCGACCAATTCGCAATAGGCCCGCGTGGACGACTAAATATACTCTTAAACGGGTTGGCTCGTGCCCATGGGACATGTAATGCTGATGGTGAAAAAGCAAGTGCTCACTATGTACTCTTCATAGTGTAGACTTGGTGAGCATAATGACGTACTTACCGACATAACTCAACGTATTATCAAGTAGAAGTGACAATGGGCCAGTCTCGTATGTCGCAGAACAGATGGCTGTTTGAGTTCTTCTCTCTTGCGAGAGATAGAGAGGAAAAGAGAGGAAAGGAGAAAGTTTATCAAGGCGGTAGACTCGGTACTGAGTTGTCCAGATAGGTACCACCGCAGTGTTGTTCTGTGAAATACGAGTGTTATGCGCTTCTATGATTCAGGGTGAGGGCACTGTAGTTAGTAAAATTATCGGCTATAAGAGACCTAACATCTGTCGTCTCTGGTGACGGGCATAAGTCAATGTTGACGTAAAATAATGACTACTTACTATTACTATTTTTCTATAAACCTGCATCTAACATGGTCAGGCCATCAAGTCCATCAGTGAACCCCCTCGTGCTATCAAACTTATATATAAAAATACCCCTTAAAATCACATCAAAAGCTGCCACCTAACATATTCCTGAACTTCGCAAACTAGAATGATGCCAACTAAATTGCTTCCACTAAATTGGTTCCTATAAATTATTCCACAGCTTTCGCACCGCGTCGCCCATATTAACGGGATTGTGTCTTACGTGTCACTATCTTCAACGTTATAAGGTCTAATATCGAGAATTACTAAATAAATTCCGCTGACACCTGTGTCGATAAAGAAGTAACCTTATAAGGCAAGGTTTACGGCATAATTTCTAAAGATTCTTGAAGAAATTATTTTGATTGCTGAATGTCTTATCTTGAGGGCATAAGGTTCAAAATAAACGGTTAAGATCGACGTATATTATGACTTGGTACATCATTCGCTTAACCATTGGTGTCAATTTTCGATATGCATCGAATTAACTTTGATAATTTAATAAAAGCTACATCAAATGGTGACGGTGGCTCATTGATGTGACTTTCCAATCTAGAGGATGCAGGTTCGAATCCCGCCACGTACCAATGTATTTTCAAG
The DNA here is from genome assembly GCA_019425675.1 of Leucinodes orbonalis. Classification (NCBI taxonomy): domain Eukaryota; kingdom Metazoa; phylum Arthropoda; class Insecta; order Lepidoptera; family Crambidae; genus Leucinodes; species Leucinodes orbonalis. The sequence continues at coordinate 94,456 of PQWD01000929.1, read as the reverse complement.
TTTTCTAGTTCGATGATTCAAAAACGATGTTCCGACCATTAAGATGACTTAATATTACATTAATCCGATCCTACAATGAACAAACATTCAGCTTTGTAGGAAATCGGGTTATTTAACAATTTCAAATAACGTTTATCAACTTCAAATAACGTTCATCAACTTCAAATAAAAATTTTAACCGTCAACATCAATCAGAGCAACTACTTATAAAAAATAAATTAAAAATTTTAAAAACCCCCGACACAAGAACTTAAGTAATATCCCTTTAAAAACTAAAAAAAAATAAAAAAAACTTAATGTTAAAGTACCTAAGAATCTATTAATATACCTAAAAAAAAGGCGCGTTGGGGGACCGCTCCTAATTTTTTCTTTCTTATCTACGATATTTTTCATATCAAGTTCAGTCCCCCAACGCGACGTTTTTTTTTAATTATTAATAAACTTTTTTAAGGGAAATTACTTAAGTTCTTGTGTCGGGGTTTTTAAATTTTTAATTTAATTTTTATTTTATACTTTTTATAGGTAGGTTAGGTTAAGTTAGATTTTAGTATATTATAATTTACTTACTACAATTTAGATTCTTGCAAGGGTATAGATTACATTTAAGGTCAAGCTCGTTCGCTATAAATAGGCTAAAGGTCACATTGTTACTGATCCCAAGTATATTTGCAGTCATTCGGTTACTCTCCCCACTTTCACTCCTCACAACTTTTAAACGGCTCAACCGATTTTCATCAAACATGTCTAAGAACACTCGCACATAAGTCACCTTTAATACAAAAAAAACTAAATTGAAATCACTGCATGCGTTCGGGAGTTATGATGCCACAGACAGACAGACACACAGACAGACACGTCAAACTTATAACACCCCTCTTTTTGCGTCGGGGGTTAAAAACTCACTTATTGTAAGAACAGCTCTAAAGCCTGCAAATACGGCTCAAGAAGGGTTTTTTTACGACACATTTTTCTAAAAGCATGCCGCTTAGTATAAAACGTAAGGTTTATGACTTTTTTATGGAGAAAGTTCTCGATCTGGATTACGAAGGGCCAAAGTTAAACGGGTTACTGTGATCGTTAAACTCGTCCGAGTCCGTTTACAAATTCGGGAATTTTCGGCACCCATATTTTAATACTAAATAGTGTAATAAATAAACATTTAAGTTATGAATATTATTTATTAAATCAATTATGAAACATAGAATGAAAGAAACATTTATTTTACATGATAATGACCTTAAAGTAAGCCTAACTTTTAGCACTAGGTTTAAGACACCCTATATTTTTTAATGTTCGGCTCGGAATATCAATTCGTTTGCTTTATGGTAAGATATACGCCTGCCCATAGCAGATGCAGTGTTGAGAGAAATCATTAACAATTATTATACAGGATCATATTATTATGACGATAATGTGGTGTAATGGTCGAGACGTTGGCTACTACACCAAGGGTTCCTGATTCGATCCCCGGGCAGTACAAACATTTTTGTTTATGAACATATCTGTTTGTATTGGTCTCTATAATATGTACGTATTTACAAAAAAAATGTTTATCGGTTAGTACCCATATTACAGGCTAACAAATGTTTGTAGTAACCGGGGAACCCGGAGCCCTTGGTGTAGTAGCCGACGTCTCGACCATTACAACACATGGGTCATTTCTTCGGAATGAATTATCGCTTCTGGCCGCAAATGGTCTTCACAGCTTCACCGGACAAGTTAAAAACACCGCTTCTCGCCGTGGGTCGTCCAAGCAAAGATTATACAAACTATAGACAAAAGCCCATTGTCTAGTTTTCTTTGAAAAACTTGTTGTATAAAAATGTATGTTGAAAGCCGCCAAAGAAAAGTGTCATCTAACTTTAACTAGTTATTTTTGAACGTGTCTGTCATCTCGGAGACAGATATAATTTACGACCAAAACTCGTCTCCGTAATCCCGGGCTTAATTCCAACACGAAATCTTCGGGAGGTTAGATTTATGATAAGCAAGATAAATTACCGTTCTGGAAAAATTATACGACGGTGTCACTACAATGGGACTTGAAATAACAGTTGGAAATTCTTGTTTAATTTAATTGATAGTAAATAATAAATATAATATATATTCTAACAGCGCCGTCTAACCGTATGTTAAGCGTGAATCTTGAAAAGTTAACATACTTATATTTTTTTTAGAAATAAATAATAAATAAATATTCACTGACATTCACACAGCGCCATCTAGTCCCAAGTTAAGCGTGAAGCCTGTATTATGGATACTAAACAACGGATAAATATACTTATATACATTTTTTTTGTAAATACATACATATTATACATAGAAAACACCCAGACCATTACAAACAGATATGTTCATGCACACAAATGTTTGTACTGCCCGGGGATCGAACCCGGAACCCTTGGTGTTGCAGCCGAACTCTCAACCGCAACACCAAATGGGTCGTCGAAATAAATACATAGTTTCTGTCATAGGTCTGGGTGTTTACCCACATAGAATTAAACCCTTCATTCTTTCTTTTTTTGTTTAATTAAGACCTATACAATACAAGAATTTGCAAATTTTTAAGATTTAACTTCAAATATTTTATTTAATATAAATTAATATTCATAGTTGTCCTACATAAAAAATCTTATTACAAGATTTCGAATCACACTTGGCTGGGTTTTTTTACTATTTATCACAGCACCACTGATTCCGAATATAAGTAAAAATTTTGGAGATCGTACATAAAGAATGTTATATCTCTAAACAAACTTACAAAACCTTTCAACCGTACGCATAAATCAAGATATCAAACTGTTTCACAGGGCAACAGATGCGTTTCTGGAATTTCTTTGATAACAAACAGCAAATCCCCACTATGCCTTACCCTCATCAAAGAGAGGCGCATATAACAAGCGATGGGAACTTCGATATGTTGTATCGTTAAATTACAAGGGAATTGTATTTTAATGGAGTACTTACAAAATTCTAAAAATCTTTATTCAACTTAGTTCTTCAGGACCATAAACAATAAAATAATTATATGAACAATCACGAAGAAATGTCAACAAAAAAATGTCGGAGCTGCCCTACACATACGTATAGTTTGTTATATCTGTCATCATCAGCTTAAATGTCCCCACCGAGGGGCACGATCCTACCCGTATCGGGTGATTAGGCCTTAGTCGTCCACGCGGGCCCAGTGCGGGACGACTTCAAACACAACCTTCGAATCTCTTCGCAGGCGTGCATGAAGGTTTCCTCACGATGGTTTCCTTCACCGTAGCATCGGATAACGTACATATATTTTCGAGAATTCGAAAATACATTGGTACGTGTCGGGATTTGAACCACAGACCTCCCGGTAGGAAGGCAACAGTCCACACCACTGAGCCACCGACGCTTTATTGGGACTCCTATTCAACCTATCGCAGTCCACTGCTGGACATAGGTCTCCCCCATTTCGCGCCAGATATCCCGGTCCTCCGCTTTCCTCATCCAGCCTCCACCAGCGACCTTTCGCAAGTCGTCGGTCCATCGGGCCGGAGGGCGTCCTACGCTACGCTTGCCGAGACGCGGTCTCCACTCCAGAACTCGTCTGCTCCAACGGCCATCGGTTCTGCGACATACGTGACCACTGCCACTTCAACTTGCTGATCCGGCGGGCTATGTCGGTAACTTTAGTTCTCTTACGGATTAAATCATTTCTGATCTTATCCCTAAGAGAGACCCCGAGCATAGCTCGCTCCATTGCGCGTTGAGTGACTTTGAACTTGTGAACCAATCCCGCAGTCAGTGTCCATGTCTCAGCTGCGTATGTAAGTACGGGTTGCGGAATCGTCGACGTGAAGACCTGACGTAACTTGCCGAATGCCGCCCAGCCCAACTGAATCCTCCTACTAGCTTCCCTCTCGAAATTGTGCCGGCCAAGTTGGATGGTTTGGCCCAAGTAAACGTATTCTTGCACAACTTCGAGAAGGATGCCATCGACGCATATCGGTTGTGGCATGACATGGTCATTGAACATGACTTTCGTCTTGTCCAAATTCATGCCAAGCCCAACTCGTCGGGAGGATTCATTTAGGCTATTCAACATCTCAGCAAGCTCTTCCGATGACTCTGCAACGATGACGATATCGTCAGCAAAGCGCAGATGAGAAATATACTCTCCATTGACGTTGACGCCTCGTTCAGACCAGTCCAGGGTCTTGAAGACATCCTCCAATGCGTTTGTAAACAGTTTCGGGGATATAACATCCCCCTGTCTCACACCACGACGCAATTGGATGGGTCTTGTCCGCTGGTCTTGGATCTGAACGGTCATCGTCGCTGCGTTGGAGAGACACTTCATCACCTCGATATATCGCCAGTCGATACCGCATCGCTGCAGAGCCTCCAGAACAGCCCAGGTTTCAATGGAGTCGAAGGCTTTCTCGTAGTCCACAAATGCCATACACAGCGGCTGGTTATACTCTTCGGTCTTCTGTATAAGCTGCCGAACAGTATGGATGTGGTCCACGGTGCTGTAGCCTTTTCGAAACCCAGCCTGCTCCGGTGGTTGGAATTCGTCGAGTCTTATGGCGAGACGGTTCGCTACAACTCTGGAAAACAACTTATAGACGTGGCTCAGAAGCGCTATCGGTCTATAATTCTTCAAGAGAGTTTTATCACCCTTCTTGAAGAATAAGACGACGACGCTTCTGGACCACGCCTCCGGTGTAGTTCCTGGTGGATGACGGCATTAAAGAGCTCAACTAATGCCCTAAGGACGGGTTGTCCACCGGCTTTTAGGAGCTCTGTCGTAATACCGTCATCACCCGGGGCCTTCCCATTTCTAAGTTGCTCCAGTGCTGCACTAATCTCGCTAACGTCAATATCCGGGATATCTGCGTAATGGCGCCTTAGTGGGGCACGTGGATCTTCGGTGTCCTCGGTCTGTGGCTGATGAGCGCTCGATGAATACAGTCGTCCATAGAATTTCTCAACCTCTTCCAGGATCTGTGGGCGAGTCGCGAGCAATTGCCCATCTGCTGTCTTAAGCTTCACCAGATGGCTCTCCCAAGTGGTTTTTGGAAAACTTTGGGACCCCTGTTGCGCTCAATAAGGTCCTTGATGAACCTTGTATTGAAACAGCGGAGGTCCCTGCGAACGAGTTTTCGTATCCGCTTTGAGAGAGCCTGATATTCCGGCGAAGCAACAGCAGCAGATGGCATCTCGCGTCTCAGCCTCATCAAATCCAGGGTTTCGGGAGAAAGTTTGGACGACTTCGCTCGTTTCATCGGCGGGAAATGCCTGCGACCCAGTTTACACACCGTCTTCACCACGTTGTCGGTTATCTCATCCACGTCGCCAGTGGTTTCCAGCAAGTCGAATCGATTTTGAAGTTCCAATTGGAACTGTTCGGACCCATAGTGTATTTGGAGCGGCGTAGGTCTGAGAGTAGATTTTATTAAGCGAGACCTTTCGGTCAAAACATATATTTAAAGTGCCTCGGACAAGTCGGTGATCACTGCCGGTTTAAACCTGTTGACCACTGAGACATCTTTAAATATATGTCGCTTATCCGCCATAATAAAATCTATCTCGTTCCTTGTCACAGTGTTCGGGCTCTGCCAGGTCCATCTTCTCTGAGGCTTCTTCTTGAAGAAAGAATTCATCAAGAAGAGCCCCTCCATTTCGAGGAAGTTGACCAGCATCTGCCCCCTGTGATTCCTGCGCCCCAATCCATGAAGTCCGATTTTCGATTCGCCGCGTTCTTGTACTCCCACTTTAGCGTTGAAGTCCCCCATAACAACATTGTAGAAGGTCGAAGTTGTGCCATGTATGGCTCTGGAGATATCCTCATACATGGCTTCAACCTCTTCGTCAGAGTGTGACGAGGTCGGCGCATATACCTGTACCACCTTCAGGGAGTACCTGTCGGTGAGTTTAAGTACAAGGTATGCTACCCGGTTCGACACACTACTGATTTCCACAACGTTGCTGACAAGGGACTTGTGAACGAAAAACCAACACCACCTGGGAAACCCTATCACCTTCTCGGAAGTAGAGCAATGTCCAGAGTCCAGGGTCATCGTGTCCTTCCCTCTCTTCGGACTTCAGATCCAGTATGCTCCAGTTAATACGACTTAGCTCTTCTTCTAATTCGGAGAGGTGATGGTCCAGCCGCATCGTACGCCCATTGTACGTAGCCAGTGACAGTTGTTTGTAGCAGCCTACCGTAACCCGGGGATTCTTCGCACCCCCCGCCCCACCGTGACCGCGACCGCTGCCGGGAATAGTGGGGCTGCCGGGACTGGGGGCCGATTCTTTGTGCGCTTCTCATTGAGGGGTAAATGCCCGTAGTCACCACGCTGGGCAAGCGGGTTGGTGACCGCAGTGTGAACCAGTACGCAGGATGGCGCTGCTGCCCACCATCCGGTATAAGATCCCTTAGTCGGCTCCTACGACAGCCTCGGGAAGAGTAGGGGTGGGGACACATGTATTCTATTCTGCCGTCCCCACACGGCACTGGGACGGACTGGGTTGGGACTCAATAAATAGTTTTTTTCATGTTAAAAAGTGTACAGGACGTTCAGGACGGTCACCTGAAAGTAAGTGACACGCTTGACCATGACAGAGCGGCATTAATGGATATCAACAACCGATAGACAGTTATTATTCTCCACCAATGCCGCTCTGCGCCCGTCACCCGAGATAACAGATGTTAGGTCCATTTCTTGGTAGTTTTTCTAGCTACCGTGCCCTGAACCCGAAACACAGAAGTGCAAAACATTTCTATTTCACGGGACGATATCTGGCACTGCGGTTTCTTGATATGTCATTGGAAAACGAGAATGGTAATTCGAACAGTAGAAAAATGAAAATGAAAGTGTTTATTCAGTTTAGGTCCTTATAGAACACTTATGAATGTCAAATGAAGCTACCACTGGTTCGGGAGGTAGTTTCCACTGAGAAGAAACCAGCAAGAAACTCAGTAAGCAAGAAACTCAGTAAAATACCATACATGCAAAAATATACTGTTGAGATACAATGAAGATTAAATTGGCGCATATACCGGAATCAGGAAACGGTACAGTTTACAATTCGATTGATAATTCTAAGCTCTGTATTAAACAAACTTTCCGTCCAAAGCTTTTGTGGGTGGAAAACAAGACACAAATAAATGTAAAAGAATAAACCTCATCTTACAAAATTTTAAGAAAGTTAATAAAAATATTATTACGTTTACACACAGTGAGCAAGAAAAGTAATTGGTAAATTAATTAAATATAATAATCAATAATAACGTTGAACCTTTGTATCATAAAAGAAAATCAACACTTAATAATTTTCCAACTTATATTTGAAGAGATTGCATTATGGCGTGGATTATCGGATGATTAGATTTAGTAGAACAAAAATACAGTCTCTATTTAATGACTCTGGATTAATCTCAGACTTAATCACTATTCAATTTAGAATATAATTTAGGGATCACTAGATGATTTCTGATAAGATATATGACGAGGCGTCAATGCGTAAGCGTGCTTGCATCGCTGATTGATACATCATCATCATCAGCTCATTAAACGTCCCCACCGAGGGGCACGAGCCTACCCGGGTGATTAGGCCTTAGTCGTCCACGCGGGCCCAGTGCGGATTGGACGACTTCACACACAACCTTCGAATCTCTTCGCAGGCGTGCATGAAGGTTTCCTCACGATGTTTTCCTTCACCGTAAGAGCGTCGGATAACGTACATATATTTTCGAAAATTCGAAAATACATTGGTACGTGTCGGGATTTGAACCTCAGCCCTCCCGGTAGGAAGGCGACAGTCCACAACACTGAGCCACCGACGCTCTTACATTTTAGATTGATACATAAATGAATACAATTCATAATGGCCGCTCCAGCAGTGTTTGGCATAGAGTTGTTATCACTCGGAAGGGACAACTCCATTTCGCTCACCTATCTTAAAATCCAATGTTAATGGAAATATTTTTACAGTGCTGCGAAATAATTAACTCATCATAAACTTTTATTGCACAGAAAAAATACATAACAGGTGCTAACTACAAAGTCAAAACAAAAATTGTACCTACAGTAAATGGCAAAGTAATATTATTTTAATACTGTTTTGAGAGATGATCGGTAACCCCCCATGTGAAAGATGTTTTGAAAAAACGAGATTCGAATGTTTTACTGACTAAATAATAAATAAAAGTCTTTAAACAATGCATCGTACGCGTACTTACATACGCAACTGAGACATAGACACCGACTGTTGAATCGTTGTACTCGGGGCATGGACGTAGCTTAAAACAAATTTACCAAAAATATCATTTTTTCTGTCATAATGACTTAGACAGCAGCTGTCATTTGGAGACACATTTAATGTATTAGTGACCGTATTTTATACGCCGTAAGTTATCGATATAGTTTACTGTATTAGCAAATTGAAGTATCAGTGGGCTGGTCACGTGTGTCGTAGAACCAATGGCCGTTCAAACAGACTAGTTCTGGCGTGAAGACCGCGTCTTGCGTAGAGCCCTTCGGGCTCATGGACCGGTAACTTGAAAGCTCATGAAGCAAGTTATGTCAATGCCTGTACTTGAAATCCAAGTCATAATCCAAGTTATGTTACTGACTGTACCAAAGCGCTGGAAGCCGTTTAATTACACCACAAAAGCGACATGACGTCACTCGTCTGCTGAATTTATCGGCTGTGGTTACATTCGCGCGATTGAATTAATAGCCGTCGAAATGAACCATTATTGTAAGCTCCGTTGAAATTTCTACGCTTATTTTAAATCTCTCTCTATTATATAATAGTTATTGTATTGTATTGTAAGTATTTTAAATGTCCTGTTACAATTTCATTTTATTTTTGATATTCCATTTGGTTTTAATTGGCAAATTTTGTCTATCATAATACCCCATTTCTTAAAACAGTCATCATCATCAGCTCATTAAACGTCCCCACCGAGGGGCACGAGCCTACCCGTATAGGGTGATTAGGCCTTAGTCGTCCACGCTGGCCCAGTGCGGGTTGGACGACAGTGCGTGTTGGACAGTATTATTATAATAACACTTTAACATTGTTGTACCGAAAAAGGCTAAGTAACATTATTATAATAATATTTTAAGAGCTGGCGATACGGCCCCAGATTACTGATTACAATTGCTAACTTACTTGACCTGGTGTCCTTCAAAAAGATACCGTATTCTTATATAAAGGGCCGGCAACGCATCCCTGTGACCTCAGCTGATGAAAATGTCCACGGGCGGCGGTAACACTTTCGATCAGGTGAACCGCATGCTCGTTTGCCTTCCTATGTTATAAAAAAAAACTTATAGCGTTAACTTCATGGCTAGCATTAAACTCACGAATAGGGATTTCCAAACAGCATGGCTATGGAGATTTACTTTTTGTAGGTTTATTCATTTATAGATTTATAACTTTGAATTATATTTTAGGATTGTTTATTTGACTGAAAATCAGCGCTGCGTAGGACCGCTTTCTTTCATCAGCTCAAGCTGAGTTCCCTTTTGCTCAGCCATCAAATTGTTGAGCAATAAAATGATTTTATTGTTATTATTAGTAAACAAAATATGTTATATGTAAAAAAAGGAGAGAGAAAATAAATATTTATTTTAAGGGTTGTAATATTATCTTTTGGTTTGTATCGTTCTGTGATCTTATCAACAAGGGTCAAGGCAACATTAACTCAGTCCTTTCCCGAAGATAAATATGAAAACATCTAAACGAATTAGGCACTTCTGGACCGAGTCACTTCCTTTGGCAAATGTTTTTCCTACGTGATGGGCGGACGGTTAACTATGGTTTTTACTTAACCCTTTTACTGTGATGGGCGCTTGTCCTTTTGTTATGTACATGAAATGTACATACATCAGATGTTCACAGAACGCTAGATAGCCCAAATTTAAGCATTACTTTATACTTTAACTTCTATTATGGGTTTGAAACAATATAGTTACATTATAAATAAGTGCTTTTTGTAAGTCTAATCTGAAAAAATGAATTTTGACTTTGACTTTTAAATAAGCCTACTATTTTCAATCATAAATACAACTATTGCCAATTTTTGACAAAAAAAACTTGTTCATCTTATAATGAAGCCTTTAAGTCTCTTTACATGGCACTATGATTATATAGTGCCATGTAAAGAGACTTAAAGGCTTCTTTAATTTAATTCAAACCCGTAACAGCTGACCCTATATACCTTAAGTAGCATTGGTCTCTGACCATTAAACCAGGAGGTTACCGCCATCTCTTAAAACAATATTACTATAAGACTACTTCGCCTTTTGTGGTACAAATATTTTGACGGATCATTAATTTCTTAAAAAAATTAACGTGCTATAATCTATTGTAGTTATTTATATGCTAATCTTAGAATAAATCATTCAATCAATCAAAAACAAAAACAATTTAAATGTTAGAAGGAAATCCATTTACTTTAAAAGTTCAATGAACCCATAAAAGGCATCTGACGTCATTAATAAACCTCGAGTTCATTGTAAACGTTCTACCACGAATAAAAGTTCTTAATGTTCCATAAACATTAAGGAATTCAGCAATGTTTTCCTCTCTGAAATTTTCCGATATGAAAAAAATCCATTGGACATTATAAAATATTAAGTTATGATATCTAATACGTTTTTTATGAAATATGTAATTTAAAAAATAGCACCTAAATCATTTGTACTTTGATTAGGTACATGTTTTGAACAGCCATATTAGGGCAGTCAATATCTCTACCATCGAAAAGATGGTTTAAAAAACGAACTCATGAAATAATGACATAACATGAGGTATATAATCAGACTACATCATCATCACATTAGCCACATGATGTCCACTGCTGAATATAGGCCTTTACACATAGTTTTATTTATTTATTAAGAAAACCTTATAACTAAGATAAAAGGAACTCGAGCTTTCTCTTAGAGCGTAATGCGCAATAATGACAAATAGTAACACAGTGCATGTGTTACTATTTGTCATTATCATATTAAGAAAAATGTCTTAAAATTGCAACCCATCTGGTATAATGGCTGAAACGTCGGCTATTACACCAAGGGTTCCGGGTTCAATCCCCGGGCAGTACAAACATTTGTGTGCATGAACATGTCTGTTTGTAATGGTCTGGGTGTTTTCTATGTATAATATGTATGTACTTACAAAAAAAAATGTATACATGTATGTTTATCCGTTGTTTAGTACCCATAATACAGGCTTTACGCTTAACTTGAGGCTAGATGGCGCTGTGTGATTGTCAGTAGATATTTATTTATATTTATTTATTTATTTATATGTATGTATTTACCAAGAAAGGTATGTAAGTATGTTTATCCGTTGTTTAGTAACTAGTAGTTTGGGGCTTGACGACGCTGTGTGAATGTCAGCGGATATATTTAAAAAATATAACAAACGTAAGACATCTAAAATATTATACAATATATTCAAGTGTCTAGATATTTTCCTTTACCGTAAGAGCATTGGATAACGTACATATATTTTCGAAAATTCGAAAACACATTGGTACGTGTCGGAATTTGAACCTCAGCCCTCCCGGTAGGAAGGCGACAGTCCACACCATTGAGCCACCGACGCTCCACAACACACACACATTTTGCACCTAAAATTTAGTAACTGTGAAAATACATACGTATTTAACCCTTTAACGGCAATGATTCCAGACATAATGGAAAATTTATTGTTTGTGACGCTGTAAGGTGTATCTGGCGGTAAATGGTTAAGAAAGACGAGAGTTAATACACTAATCATAAAAATCACTTATACAAAATACATGACGCTGTAGTAATATCCCAAATCAATAGTAATCCTGAAAATAGATTGTGGCTTAAAATTATCGTCTCCTCAACCGTATCTACAGATTATAATCTACAAATTTCTCTCTTACTCAACTATGTTGGTTTGGACAAACGCGCTTATGGAACCCACCTTACCACTTTAAGGGCTCGTAGGCAACTCACGTGGCACCTGGACGCTGAATTACAAAAGTTGGTTCGACTTGTTTGTTGCGATTAATCGGGCCCTCGAAACTCATCATATATTCTTTAGAACATTCTAAAAACAAGTAAGCGACTTAAGCGGTGTTAATTTTTAAATTGCTTTTGGTCATTTTCAAATTCATCATCAGCTCATTAAACGTATCCACCGAGGGGCACGAGCCTACCGGTAATGTGTGTAAAGGCCTTAGTCGTCCACGCAGGCCCAGTAGGGATTGGCTGACTTTACGCACAACCTTTGAATCTCTTCGATGGCGTGCGCAGGTTTCCTTACGGTGTTTTTCTTTACCGTATGAGCGTCGGGTAAACGTACATATAATTTCGAAAATTCAAAATGACATTTGAGACTGGAGGATGGAGGCGTAAGGCCGGGATATCTGGCGAAAAAAGGGGAGACCTATGTCTAGCAGTGGACTGAAATAGGCTGAAGAGAGAGAAAGAGAGCGTAATTTTTCACACTATATCCTTATTATGCGTAAAGTTTCGATATATACAACCCACGAGACCCTGAACTTCATTAAAATACCTGACACGTTCCGTTTTGGGATGTCCATTGTAGCCCAGATTGTTACTAAAATCAAACCCCACTTAATGCGATTGAGTGACAAATGGTGCTCAAACTGTGGCTGGTTTTTACGGATATTTTTATCATAAAAGGCTTTTGTTACAAAATTGGATAGGGTACTTTTTATATAGTACCGACAACTGGGTATTGATTCCCATCCTTTTAGGATCGATCGCTTTTTTTAAAGACCTTCTAACAAGCTGACCAAGATGATCATGCGGCATGTTGCATACCTACGTCTAACCTTTTACCCCTTACATATTAGTTGGTTTATTTTCTAAAAATAGATTCTTCTCTTTCATATTTTATCTTTTTAACAAACTCATTTACCTATTACAAAAAAACATTTGCCTTTAGCTCGCTTTAGCATGCAGCTGCCTTGTAAAGTGGTAAAACCGAAACACCAACTGCAAAAGGTCTTCGATGGTTTGTAAGGACTAAAATTTTATTGTGGTTTTTGCCTACACCGAGTTGTCATATAACCACGCATATCACAATCCACAAAATCCCAAACCATATAACATTTCCGGCATATTCAAGTCAGATATGACAGCGACAACACGTTATGTAACAAAAAACAGTCCCAACTGTTTACGGTCACCGCAAAAAGTTTGAGAACAGTTGTCGTTCACGTTTTGGACAAACCATTTACTGATTCAGTCCAACGACTGGACAAAAAAGGGACTTGTGATTTTTGCGCCGAAGCAAATGCGTGCTCGGAATGAATAATGCGACGCTGTAACATTTGGATTATTGAGTTATTGTCGAATATTACTTATTGCTAGACTTGTGTGTTGGTAGTTTGTGTATGAATAAACTTTCGTAATAGACTAGATACTTTATAAATAAAGAAATAAGACTTCAATTCGCTTGAATATTGGACATTTAAATAGACAATAACGACTTTCCATGTCACTTATATATTATTAAAGTGGTACTAAATGGTTTTTAACCAAGGTAACCTTCTAGCCGTAAAAATAATTTATGCAACAACAAGTGAACATTTCGCACCTTTCAGACTATAGGGGCACATCTCAAAAAATAGCATTTTTAAGTTTTACTTATAAACGGGCCCAAAATCAACACATCTACATGACACTCTTGATAGAAAGAGTCAGAACGTGCAATAAAGCCGTGAAAACTTAGTTTATGCCTTTTTCATATTTCCGAGTAAAGTGGCATATTATTAAAATGCTGGGATAAACTAAATATGCGATAAGTAATTCATAACTAACGGACATACTCTTATAATATTACTTCATTTGGCAATTAATGTTTTAATTTATTTATGACAGAAGCGCTCAAAAATCTACAAACGCGTTTTCCGAACAAACATGTTTTTCAAATTGTGCCCCTATAATATGAAAGGTGCGATTTAGTAAAAGATATATAGAATAACCTAACCGCACTGCTCAATAAAAAAGAGCAACTTGAACACATCATACGCCTTTTATTAACTTATCTTTTTTTTAATAATAATCAATATCATCAAAGCACGTTAATTTTGCTGGTTAATTTTAACTTCGTGCTAAATGCAGTCCACCGTTGACACACTCGTTGATTAGCCGATAATGGTTTATTTTTAAAAAGGAAGCACAAAAAATAAAAATTTAGAACAGTAAAAAAGAAAAGTCAAGTGTGGTCAAAGAGGTTCAGTCTCAGCATAACCTGCCATGATTCTGACAGGGGCTTGAAAAAAAACTGTAAAGAGTACATACTCTTCAAACGCTTTTTATTTTTCGAACTGACTACTGCTGTTGGCCGCAGATGGCCTTTACAGATTCACCGGGCAAGTGGCGAGCGCAGATGGCTCTCAGCCTTAATATTTACACAACGAGCATAAGGGCGTCCCCGAACGGGACTCGAACCTCGGCTTAGGGCGTTGCGGGGGGGACTCTTCAAACGCATCAATAATCAAAAGTCTCGATTTAGAATCATCGGGAAAATTCTGAGTAAGAGAAATATTATTAAATAAAAATTAACTCTGACGTCGATATCAAAAGAAATTCAATCTAAACGAAATTGCAGGAGCGATAAGACGAATATCGGTCGTTAGCGCGAAATATCAGAATATAAACACTGAGAAGGGAAATTAGCGAGATAAACAGAAATAAGGCTAGGGTGACCACGCTTGAGATATGAAATAACATATTCCCAATGCAATGCATTTCCATGCCTTATAATATTATATACATAGCATATGGGCAGAGGAGTAATTTCAAAATATAAAGTAATTTAAAAAATGTTCGTTTTTCACCTGTACCATAATATATGTATAAAAAATAAGAAGCATAACGGGAATACCGCAGTCATCTTTCATTTATAACGATCTATGTTGAAGTCTTTTAAGAAGCTTGTGGAAATATTTGTAAAATACATAGTGAGGAGGGAGATCAGATTATCTGAAATAAAGTTTGGACGAACACTTATTAGAAAATTATGAAAAAACCTTGAGCATAAAATTTAGAAAATAAATATTGAGAAGGGAAATTAGATTAAGAAAAACAGCTAAGATTAAGATATGAAATAAAATTACATAATAAACAAACACGTAGTACTGTACTCAATTGTAACTTATAACCAAAGACATAGTAGATATTTACCAAAATATTATAAAATAAACAGCGTGAAGGGAAATTAGCGAGATAAACATAACTAGGGTGACCACGCGTAAAATATAAAAAAATACTCAAATAATTAAAAAATATGCTCTGTAGTCAAATCCTATTTATATGACCGGCATTAATGACCCATACCAAACTATAAGATGTTATAAAAGATGATATTCTTTTGTTGTTTGACCGTTGTTACCGGTGATATTTATCAATAAATAACATTCAATTAAAAAATAAATTATCTACATTGTAATGGAGCCTGCATCTGAGTGAAATTACTTAAACAAAGAAGATTTTATTTTGTATACAAGCCTACTTGTGGGACGAGTCACCCACTACAATATTATGTTGATACTAACACATTTAGAAGCAAATCTAAGAAAGTGAACGTGTAGCCAAAGGTACCAGATGTAAAATTGAGTCATTTTTTACAATTAAAGGATCACTTTTGATGCCACCTTGCCTGTTTTTTTATGTTATTAGTGTACAGGACGGTCTGGACGCTCACCTGATGGTAAGTGATCTGCCTGACAATGACAAAGCGGCATTGAAGGACACCAACAACTGATAGACAATTATTATTATCCATCAATGCTACACTGCGCCCGACAACAGATGTTAGGTCACTTATACCCGGTAATATCACTAGCTACAGTGCCCTCATCCCGAAACACAAAAGTGTATAACACTGCTGTTTCACGGGACAGTATCTAGCACTGCGGTAGTACCTACCTAGACGACTCAGTATCGAGCCTACCGCCTAGTTAGTGTGTTAAGCACAGACGATGCGAAGAACCTATTTACTCTTGATTTTTGTCTGATGTCTTCAATAAACATATTTTTACAATCTACAATGTAGCAAAAAGCGAAATCAAATAGGATTGTCAGCTTGTCATGTACAACCAATTGTATTTTTCGCCAAATAATATTCCTGAGTAAATAACGCGAAGTCACGTCGGGATGTGACCGCGGAGCCTAAGTGAAATCAAGACTTTTTGTGAGTAGCTTTTTGTGTATGTCGCTGACCGGAATAATAATTACGATTTATAACATAAAGTACTACCGTAGTACCCTTTTTAGAAGACGCCTTCAGAATCTTTGGCAGTCAGTCTGGAAACTCTATTCCCATTATTTGCCAAATGAACAAGACCTATGATGCTTAGTATTAAGGTGCAAATTACACTATACTAGTCATCATCATTATCATCAGCTCATTAATCGTCCCCAACGAAGGGCACGAGCCTACCCGTAAAGGGTGTACAGGCCTTAATCGTCCACGCGGACCCAGTGTGGTTTGGCCCACTTCACGCACAGCCTTTGAAACTCTTCGCAAGCGTGTGCAGGTTTCCTCACAATGTTTTCCAATGTAAGAGCGTTGGGTAAACGTTCATATAATTATGAAAATTCGAAACCACATTGGTACGTGGCCTTGGGGTCGTGGGGATTTTAACCTGAGCCCTCCCGGTAGGAAGGCAACATTCCACACCATTGAGCTACCGACCAATACCAGCACAGTAAGGCACGACGACCGCCCAATGCCGACACAGGAAGAAGACGCGCTGTGCGTAGAGTATGCCGATTGGTATTTCCCTCGCTTCTTACTTCTTCTTTGCAGGTACATCGGTGAGCCTTATTAATTGTGTACGCTAAGAAACTTTGAAAACCACCTAACCTAGTTAACGTAACCTAGCGTTTAGTATAGTGGATTATACTATCAAGTGATCTATACGTGTGTTTGCCGCCTTGTATTTGTTATGATTCATAAATGTCTTCTTGTTAGTACTCTGTTTTTTTCTTTTTTCTAAATATTTTTATAGCCTATAATATTTTTAAAAAAGTCCTGAAATCACGCTGTGTACACCGTCTCTGGGCTACAGTCCTGTCCAGTCAACTGTTTTATTTTAATGTGTTTCATGTAAAGACTGTATTATGTTTGTGTACCATACATAAATAAATATAAATTAAGAAATAAATTTACTAAAGCAATTTCTTAAAAAAAATGTTAAACTTGAATAAAACTTGTTTTGCCTCAATTAACCTGCTAATAAGCTAAAGTTAGTTCAACTGGGTAAATCGTAAGAAATATTTGCGTTTGCCACATCTGCGACCAGAATCGACCAACACGCACAAACAGAACTAACTTGGCTGATCATTGTTTGATTAATATATAAATAAAATATGTTGGAAGAAACAAAAGTAATCCCCCAATGTTATCTGATAATCAAAACCTCCTAAATAGTATCATTTGAAACCTTTTACAGATCTATAAACCTCTAACGATATTTGCTAAAACCCACATACATTATACTGAGTTATCAACCTTCTGCGGTTGTAATAAGGTCATTTTGGCCTTGGCTTAACAGTTTTACGTTTGCTATCGTTAAAGTTTAATATCCTGATTCCCTTCGGTCTTCCGATTTATATCAAGGGTGTTGTGAGTTTTTGTTGCTCTTGGTTAATGCTTTGTTTTGTGTTATCTTTAATTACTGTTATTCTAACAGATATAACTGTTTTAATTACTATTTAAAATGGCTTATTACTTTTTTAGCTTGTTAAGATGTTATAAAAATTAAAGGGCACAAACAAGCCTTCAATTTCAATATGGCTATGAAGAGATAAGACCGTCCAGGTTTATTGCAGCATAGATTAGGTTAAATCTTTTTGAGGAAGTAAAGTCTGTCATCTATAAAACAAATACTTATATACTTTGTGAATGTTTCATCAGGTTTTTAATGCGCCATGTTGATGAAGAAGGATTTTTAGAGAGTATAGGTGACCTCAGCCGTAGATGACAACACTGACACTGTGGTTGTATACAGGGTGGGCCTATAGAAGTCGTACGATGTTGTTCTGCTCTCTTTTTTTTCTAAATGAAAAACTATGATTCTGTTTTTTGATTATGTTTATTTGAACCTTTAGAATTTATATCGCGAAGATTAAATCGAACGAATGGGCGCCATCACAGTTAAATGCCATACGGGCTTATTTTTTATTATTTTGGTGGTAATTTGCAAAACTGAAAGCGTCTTTCGATATGGTAAATTCTTTTGGACCAACTTGTATAAATAAATAAAATGTAATGTGTTCATAATTTAAGTACATATAATATGTCCCTACAAGACTAATTTGAACAAATATTCATGCATACAAATGTTTGTACTGACCGGGGTTTGTACCGCGAACCGCAAGCCCTAGGAGTAGGCGGCCCTTGACCGTTTCACACAATGGGTCGACAAATAATGGTTTTTACTGTCCAAACCAGCTTCAATGCTGATTGAAGGGGCTGAACCAATACTCTCCAGTGGTTCGCGTGGCTGTATTTATTCAGCAATTACAGGCTATTTACATATAACCCTGCTTTATTTCCGCTTATGTATGTACTTTGCAATCACCTTCTATATAGATGTTAACTTTAAGTGATTAGTAATATTTATGTGATGTTTAGGAAGAAGGCACTAGATAGCAATACATATAGTATTGCTATCTAGTGTCTTCTTCCTTCTAGTGCTTGTACTCTTGTGTTGTGACCACAGACATCCGAATATACAATTAGACTGGACAAGCCGCCAAGTTTATAGGCAGTCCCAGTGTCGCAATTTCTTTTCGGTTCTTACCTGTGAAAAGTTATTCTATTACTTGGTAAATTTACTGATTCCTTGCGATGATGCCATGTTACATTGCACAGGATGACATTTTGGAAAAAAACGGTATTTTTTTTCTAATATTCGTGCGTCTTGACTCGTCTCACAGAGCGTAAACTGGCTGCCAGTGTATGCTCGTTGAGCTTACATTTGTCGCACTTTAAACGCGGCTCGCCCCATCTCTTGTATTGGGAAATCTGTGGTTGTGACATAACCTGTGCTCGTAACTTTGTCTACGACATTATACGGTAAATTGAGAGTTCCTATTTATTTGGCCGAGATTTGGCCACTACTACAAAATATAAACCTATTATAAAAATTGGATCAATTCATTCTAACGTTGCGTCAAGAATAATTCGTTTGAAAACCAATGTATTTTAATCTATTAAATTCTAACAATTAGAAGAGCAAGAAGATTATTATGCAAATAAATTGAAAAGCAGCAAATAGGATAAATCAAACAGAAACGCCTACACCGCAACACATTTGTTATGCAAAAAAAGATCGTAATCCGCGAATTATTGCTCCTACAGGCTCGCGTTACAATGGATTTAGAAAATCCTCAGCTGACTTACGACGCATATACACATTCATAGATTTCAGAGAAAGCCTTAATCTCTAAGTTCCTTAGGGTTGAAAACTCTTGGAGATTCAACAGCAATTGATTTTATACTTATAATATTTAGATCGCTTGTAGATAAAGAATGCGGGAGGATCTGGCGCAAAATGGCAGAGATATATGCTTAGTAGTGGACTGCGATACATTCTCTCTTAAATTTTTATTTATTTATTTTATTGAAAACCTAAGCAGTAAATACAACTTTAAATAATCTGCTAAACTGCACATAAGGTTTATAGGCAGCATTTCTCGCATACGATAAATCTATTTAATGAGTAGATCTCTCGTCTCACTCTAAACAGAAAACACGAAGTGATTTAAATACCAGATAAAACTTGAACATTCATTGAAACTGGATTGCAGTACAACATCCATTAAAAGTGCTCCAATAAAAAGATGCTCGCAAAAAGCTTGCACAACTTTCTTCAAAGCATTAAAGCAATTAGCTCGAGAATATCAAAGCTGAAGACCACGATCTGGGCTTCAATTCCACTAAATTACTTAACGTTTCTACACCGTAAACACTTTACAATTGAACTGTATATTCTGTATAACTTTTATGTAAATGGTTTTAAGATGAAAATTGTATAGTAGAATTAATTATTTAATGTTTTTTTTTAAAAAATTGAGTGCGTTTGATTGCCATCTCACCTGATGGAAAGTGAGTGGTATTAAAATCTGTCATAAAACAAAACGGATGAGAGCAAAATTCTACTATTGATACACAACTAGGACGTATACTCGCTACTTCTAGGTGGTAGACTCGATACTGAGCCGTCTAGGTAGGTACCACCGCAGTGCCAGATATCGTCCCGTGAAACAAGAGCGTGTTTCGGGATGTGGGTTCTCAAGGGTGAGAAGGTATTTTACTTCACAACAGCTTTTTGCTCCCTATAAAGCGCAAGTGAGAGCTTGTATGGAATATTGTTCTTATTTTTGGGACGGATCAGCCAGGTATCAGTTGGAAGCTCTAGAGTCGATCAAGAGGCGTGCCAAAAGGTTGATTGGAAACGACTCTCTGGTCGAGAGTCGGCTGCAAAGCCTTGAACACCGGCGTAGAGTCGCAAGTCTCTCGGTCTTCTACCGTATACACTTCGGGGAGTGTGCTCAGGAACTGCATGACCTTGTTCCACCAAGCCCATTTTCACATCGGACTACCCGGCGTCAGCAAAACGCCATCCGTACATGGTGGATATTCCAAAGTGTCGTACGAAGCGTTTTGAATCCTCGTTTTTTTATTCGCACTGCGAAGCTGTGGAACTCGCTGCCGGAGTTTGTGTTTCCCGAAAAGTACAATCTGGAGATTTTTAAATCAAGAGTGAATAGGTTCTTATCTAGGTAAGCGTGCTCCATCCTAGGCGCATCGTCTGTGCTTAACATCAGGCAAGGCGGCGTCAAACGCGATCCTATAATTGTAAAAAAAAGGGCACTGTAGCTAGTGAAATTACCAGGTAGTCGGTTGTTACTCGGGTGTTGGGCGCAGTAAGGCATTATAGAGAATAATAACTGTCTATTAGTTATTAATCTACTCCAATGCCGCTCTGTCATTGTAGGCATGGTAGGTAGGCGTGTCACTTACCATGTATGCGTATTGATCGTCCTGTACACTTTAACATAAAAAGCAACCTATTATTGCATTTTAATATAAGGGGAATCACAGCCCTGTATTGGCCCAGAAGTGCTGCAGTTTCCAATTAGTGGATCCTGCATTTCCGATTTGAGGTTGTCCCATTTACCTTGCTGAACTGTTCCGATAAGATTATCGGTAACTAACAAAAGGACTGCTATTTAATTAACAGACCCAAGTTCATTTTTTAAAGTGACTATGTATTCTTAATACTTATGGCAAAATTGAGAAATATGATGATGACAAATTATGAGCGTCGGTGGCTCATTTGTTGCCGATCTGGAAGGCACAATTTCTGTTATTGCATTTTCGAAATTACATGTACTTAATCCACCGCTCTTACGTAGAAGGAAAACTTCGTGAGGAAACCTGAGCACGCCTGCTAAGAGATTCAAAGGTTGTGCATGAAGTCGGCCAAACCGCACTGGGTCTGCGTGGACGACTAAGGCATCATCATTATCAGCTCATTTAACGTCCCCACCGAGGGGCACGAGCCTACTCGTATAGGGTGATTAGGCCTTAGTCATCCACAGTCAGTCACACACAACCTTCGAATCTCTTCACAGGCGTGCATGAAGGTTTCCTCACGATGTTTTCCTTCACCGTATGAGCGTCGGATAACGTACATATATTTTCGAAAATTCGAAAATACATTGGTACGTGTCGGGATTTGAACCACAGCCCTCCCGGTAGGAAGGCGACAGTCCACACCACTGAGCCACCGACGCTCTATATATACACCCTTAATACGTAGGCTCGTGCCCATCGATGGGAGGCTGGCCCTCATTTAATGGGCTTAGTAAGTTGTAACAGTTTTTAGTAAACAAATGAGCAGCGTATACATGTAATAGACGGGACTCTGATGACATCTTAATTTTCATGAAACCACTGATGGGCGGATGTGTCCGCGGCAAAAGACTGACCATCGCGTCAGTTGGTCAGAATTTTAATTCATAATCACATCGCTCGCTGCATGTCATAGTGACATAGTAGTATGCTCGTGCTTTTGATTTTGTACCCTTTTAATGACGCGATAAGGTCAACATTTGAATGAATAATTTATATTAATAAATATATAATAAATTATTAATTTGCACCAATAAACAATTTTACATATAAAACATGAAACCCTGGCTGCCAAACTAGTATAAACTGTGTCATAGAAGCAAGTGTCTTCCCAAAAGGATTAGCAAAATATAATTAGTACATCATAAATAATAATATAAAGTTGTATACACGTGTGCACGCGTGCGTGCGTGCGTGCGTGCGTGCGTGCGTGCGTGCGTGTGTGCGTGCGTGCGTGCGTGCGTGCGTGTGTGTGTGTGTGTGTGAAATGTCATTACTATAAAAATAAGTGATTGTGTATCTAAATAGTTTATTATTTATCTTAGACCATCATGATCCGCCTCACAAAAAAGAACTAGATAAAGCCCACTCAAACAAACTCGAAGCGGGAAGTGTCTATTACCCAAACAAACATGGATGTTCTCGCTCAAGTGTTTTTATACCCATTTGCAATAATGTTAATGCCAATGAGCTGGCACGTTTTGCAAGTATGGCCTCAATGAGATCGGCATTTAGTATATTAACGCAGAGTGATTGGTCGGATGTGCTGAAGGCTAAGCTACATACATTTGTACACTGTGTAAATCACAGACATCCGGTGTAAATATATCTTCAGTATATAATTTCATGTCACGATGTATGTTCCCGATAAACATTGATATGATAATAACTGTCTATCAGTTGCTGGTTTCCTTCAATGCCGCTCTGTCATCGTCAGGCGTATCACTTACCATCAGGTGAGCGTCCTGACTGTCCTGTACAATTATAACATATTAAAAGAACATTGTAATTACAGAGTCAATATTTTACAAATTTTGTAAACATTTGTAATTTTGACAAACTTCGGAGAAAGGGTAGTTTTCATGTCAACATTTGTAAAATATGATATCAGATTTTTCAATTTACAATAATATTTATCAAAAGAGAGAGAAATAATGACTGATTCCAACAGAAAGATCGTTATAATGTCAATTATAAACAATCACTGCTTTTTTTGCATGCAAATAAAGATTTTGTTTTTGATAAGAAAAATGCCACCAAAGTGTTGTTAAAATATCAGAAGATTAAAAATTTGATAAGAAATTCGCCAGATCAGCTAGTATAGCGTATCAATGCCAAATACGTTTTAAAATATTAAAAGCCTAAAAGCTATCATCCTCAGCCTACTCTGGTCTACTGCTGATCATAGGCCTCTCCGATATCACGCCACATAGATCTGGTCCGCCGTTTCTCGATGCCACCTGCTGCCTAAAAGGTAAGCTGTCATTAAATCCTTTACTTCAAAAATTCCAGACAAGCAAGATAGGACATAAGGTGAACTATCTTTAATGCTACCCCACAAAAACGATTCAAGACGAGAAAAACGCCATCTGGGAAAATGTACCTTAATTTGATCGTCCCCAAACCTATTTAAAGAGTTCCAGACCGGCCATGGCAATTTGTTTTCAGGGCAAATCCTCATATCAAGGGGTCGTATTTCACAATCTGACAAGGTTACTTTTTCACGCGAAAAATTAAAGGTTCTAAATCTCAGTTTACGCATTTATAGATGTACTTAAGGAAACTTTTTCTTCTTTGAAAATTTCCCTCTCGCGTGTTATTATACACGTATATTATACGAGCGTAACTGTTCATTTCTTTCTCAAATGAGCTTTGTCAGTCACAAGAAACGCAATAGTTCTAATCGAACTCCAGCTGTTGGTATAAAATCATTTTCATTATAAATCTGTTGGCTATTTTGTCATGTTAAACCTTTTTAAAAGTGATTACAAAAGCGGTTATAAGAACATAATAACATTACAGAAAATGAAGGATTTCTATTAAAGGAAAATCACTTTCTATCGGATAAAGGTATAGAATAATGTTTCAGCTTAACCCTTACATATTATAATGAATAGAAGGGTTCCAAGATATTTAGGCCTTTTCTTCATAGATTGTTTACTTGAGTGGTCAGTTTGAGAGTTTACAGGCAGAAATTTTCAGGTTCTATGCATTGATTCTATGCTTAAATATATTTGCATAAAATGTATACTGTCAACGATTAACAAGATTTCAGCAATCTTGACAAAATATTTTACTTTTTTGTCATGAACGAGGCGCCATCTTGTCATAAACTAAGTATTTAGTTCTAAACTATATTATGGTCAAAAATAAATACGAAAAGCACTAACAAATGTATAACGTCTCAATAACTCTAAGTATCGTTTTGATTAAACAGTTACGGCATCTTTTTTTCTTTTTTCATTGATGAAATTACAAAAAATGTATATTTAAAGTACGTCAATTCATCATTTCAGATCATTTAATAGAGTTTCCAAAGACTTCAATATATTGTTTATTTAAAGACTTTAGTTTCATAGTGTTGGAATGTCAAGTCAACATCTATCAATTTACATTTCATCATCAACAGCTCATGAAACATCCCCACCGAGGGGCACGAGCCTACCGTATAGGCCTTAGTCGTCCATGAGGGCCTAGTGCGGATGGCCGACTTCACGCCCAACCTTTGAATTTCTTCGCAGGCATACGCACAGGTTTCCTCACGATGTTTTCCTTCACCGTAAAAACGTCGGATAACGAACATATAATTTCGAAAATTCGAGAACACATTGGTACGTGGTGGGATTTGAACCTCAGCCTCAGGTAGGAGACAACAGTCCAACACCATTGAGCCACCGACGCTCTAATTGACATATACATATTGTAAACATGTCAAATTTTACACAACACAAGGGCATACCAGGTCGATTCATTATCATCAGCCTATGACGTCACACCGCAGGTCCCAAGCCTTCCTACACAGCATTGACATGAGGAGTCCTTAGCCTGGTGTATTGGCGGATAGTATCCTGCATGGGAGAAACTTTTAATGGCCAATTCATCTTATGGTAGTGATAACACCATCCTTGGACATTTTTTCGCTCTAAAAAACGTTCCCACCTTAAACTAGGTGGTAGACTCGATACTACTACAGATATCGTCCCGTGAAGCAGGAGTGTTATGCACTTTTGTGTTTCGGAATGAGGGCACTGTAGCTAGTGAAATTACCGGGTATGAGAAACCTAACATCTGTCGTTTTGGGTGACGGGCGCAGTGCGGCATTGATAGAGGATAATAACTGTCTATCAGTTGCTGATCTCCATCAATCCCGCTCTCTCATGATTAGACGTATCACTTCCCATCAGGTGAGTGTCCTGACCGTCCTGTACACCTAAAACATAAAAAACATCTGGGCTGGACGCAGTCCACTCGTCCAAGATATGCTCTCATAAACACCCCCATTTTTATCAAGGGGCCGAGCCCTCGGAGGCGGTGGGCTTTTGTTTCCCTAAGGACATTTTGCTTGGCAACTACTAACAACCTATGGATAGTGGGTCTGAAATAAAATATTTTATTATTTTATTGATGAACTCGCTTGTATCTCCACAGTCTTTCGGACTCTCCAGCTTCTATCCTATTACATTTCTCATTCCTTAAAACCTAAGACTCCCGCTTTGTAATAGATTTCCCATTGTTAACGTGCTCATGGCATACGAGCGATATCAAAATAACACAAGAATTAAACAGAGGACAGTAATTGGCCCTTAAAGCTTAGAGGACCCAATAATACGAAAGCGTAGCACCCACAGATTTCCCAATACAGGAGATGGGGCAAGCCGCGTTTAAATTGCGACAACTGTAAGCTCAACGAGCATACACTGGCTACCAGTTTACGCTCTGTGAGACAAGTCAAGACGCACGAATATTAGAAGAAATTACCGTTTTTTTCCAAAATGCCAACCTGTGCAATTGTAACATGCCATCATCGCAATGAATCAGTAAATTTACCAAGAAATATAATAACTTTTCACAGGTAAGAACCGAAAAGAAATTGCGACACTGGGACTGCCTATAAACTTGGCGGCTTGTCCAGTCTAATGTATATTCTGATGTCTGTGGTAGCACCCTTAACGCATTCGAGTAAAACAAATTGAATCAAAACGTGTTAATTATGTTTGGCACTTCAAATATAGAAAAAGCTGTTTGTTGAGTTTCAGTCTTGATATCAATAAACACCGTAGACTTTTCACAGCACAATCTAGGCTCAAACTTTTAAATTGAAACTAATATAAACACTCTTTTTAAAATCAATAAACATCCCTCTGACACTTACACAGCGCCAACTAGACCCAAACGAAGCTTTATTCTGTAATATAGATACAAAAAACTGATAAACTTAACACTTATATGTATACTGGTTTTTGTAAATACATATTATAATAGAAAACACCCAGACTAATACAAACAGACATGTTCATGCACACAAATGTTTGTACTTTCCGGGGAATGAACCCAGAACCCTTGATGTAATAACCGACGTTTCAACCATTACACCAGATGATTTGTCATTTAATATACAACCTATTTGATGTAACTTTCTCTTTATTATCTGAAGAGAGTACAGATTGTGTGAGTTCTGCTTCTTTAAGGCACATATTTTTATACAAGAAAAAATACGGATACTATCCCTTTTTGTATCCATCTTTGTTTGTAGCTGGTATGGTGAGCTTGGACACTTTAAAATTAAGACGAAAGGTGCAGTTAATAACTTTCTACTGTCTTCTTTTAAGAAATAAAGTTGATAGCTCAGAAACTCTAGCGAAAGTAGGATTTTATGTGCCTCAAAATTATATTCGGGGAGCAGGTCGTCGTGTGCGCCCGCTGTTTGCCTCTCTCGGTCTGCGGACGCGACACGCCTCAAACACACCGACGGCACGAGCAATCGACCTCCTTAATATGATCTTACTAAAGTATCAGGATGCCGACATATTTAACGACTCCCTTAGTGTGCTAATTAAGAAAGCTACTCTATTCTTTTCGTATTGCAATTAATTTGTTAATTTGATAAAATATGTACCTTCGTTTGTTTTGTTTTTTACTTAACATATATAATTTATTATTTTTATTTTTTACTTCTGCTATATGCATACATTTGTTCTTATTGTTTTAGTTTAACGTGTAAACGTGTAGGCTCCTAGCTGTAAGTTTACATTGTAAATGAATGAATAAATAAATAAATAAGGCAATAAAATGTGTGATTATAACATAAAAAGGAGCATTAGATTTAAAGTTACTGTGAGCTTTAGTATGTGTATTTATTTCATGACTTTGTATTTAGGACACGTATTCTAAGGTTGGGCCTAGATCTCGCGGCTTAGTGTCAGCGTATTTCTAGGTTTGTTTGAAGTTGTTTGGTAAAAGCGTATGGCATACTAAAAGGTACTTGATTATGGCACCTATGAATTTTAAGTTACATATCGTTTAAACGTTTTTTAAGACGGACAAATTCTTTAGGATAACACCACAATCCTAAGATTGCAGCCAGGTTCGACGGCTTAAAGTACCTTCCGATTTACGGATTCAACTTTATTTTTAGACAATTAAGCTGAATATCTTGCCATGTCCTAACCGAACTGGAATTATCCGACAAAGTGAATTGTAATAAAGCGACACTATTTTGTGTCCCCGCCGACTTCGAACTCGCAACTCCCGAATCACGATAAATCGCTCGAACGTAGTACGCGCGTTGACAATAGATTCATCTATTATGTTTTGTGACTCCACCCGTGCTACGCACGACTGCTTAAATTACTAGACCACTAGAAACAGTTAATTTAATAACTTAAATTATAAACATCAATTTAGCCAGAGCTATCATCAGTTCAAAGATCATTTAGTCAAATTGGCGCCAACCGAACATTGCCGAATAAAGACTCTATTTAGCACTCGGTAAATTAAAATTTGACACAGGGCTGGATTTAGGAGATACTTATTATTCTTTCAAACAATATTTCGTATGACGACCATCAACATCGCCCTATAACGGCTCATTGTAGGACACAGACCTACCCACACATAGCTATGAGCTAGGGAGATATGATCAATTACCTATTTACATACATAATTATTATTATTTGGGTTTTGAGGGCTATTCAGGCTTATACAGACCTGTAGTCACTTCGACCTAGAAGATCTTTTGTGACTCGCTCCTCTCTTAGAGTTCATCTAAAAGTTGGGCACTTTTTAGGAAGTTTAGGATCCTGCCCAACTTTATAGATTTGATGTCACTTGGGCATACATAAAGGTGTGTAAGAGTTTATGTTATCAGAAAGAAATTAAGAAATGTAATGAAACATATATATTTATAGCTTATGTCGCTTATGGGCCGGCCCACTGCCACTTCAACTTGCTGATCAGACGAGGTATGCTAGTTAGTTCAGTTCTGTAACGGATTACATTATCTCTGATTTTAGCCTTAAGAGAGACCCCGAGCATAGCTCGGTCCTTTGCCCTTAAATTAGTACATAGACGCATTGCTGAATGAATTTATCATTAAGCATTGCGAAATCATTGACGTGAAGATCTGACGAATAGTATCGTTCACAAAAGATGACCACAAATGGCAGCCTTTTGCGCAAGACGAAGACTATATTAATACGATAACTTGCCGAATGCCCCAAGTATTATATAAGCATATGAAAACCTATAAAAAATATTTATTTACATGTAATGAAACACTAAAGCAAGAACGTCCTACACATAGCCCTCAATACGGTCCCGCTTACATTCAAAATGGCCGAACTCTCGCAAGCTTTCGGCATTTATACTTGTCAACTGTGGTACATCGCTCATGAATATTATTTGGATGTTGTGAGGAAATAAGGTCCCCGAAAGTTTTGGACATGCATTAGACATAATGAACTCTATTTTCGTCAGACTTTTTATTTCTCCGGGGGCGCATTTTTTAGAGATCTATTTTTGTTTTTCACGGTGACACATTTTCCTTGTACGGATATTGTCTTAATTAATATAATATTTTTTTATTTTGTATAGGTCTTCATCATTATCTGTTATATCATCTTTAGCAACACTTTTTAACTTAAAATTTTAAAAAATCACTATCGTTTCAGCTATTACATGCCACCGTGGCCTAGAGCAGCGTTCAGCTTAGATCCTTGCGCAACCTAGTGGTCGTGGGTGCAAATGCCGCTAAGAAATGTCACTTTGTGCGATATTTTCCAGTTAGTTTAGGACATTGCTGATTGTGCAAAAAGAAAGATAATTCCGTGCTTCGGATGGCCCGCTAAGCCGATGATCCGAAAAAAAAAACTACAACCCTAGAAAGCTATAAATCGGTACAGACATTATTTGTTAACAACAAAAATAGTTGCCTTTATTTTTTTAACAGTCTTGTGTTCTAAGTCAGAAAAGGGCAATTATGTTACCCCTATTTCAAGCGAGCAAAGCCGCTAGCAAAAACCAGTAAAAAATAAAAGCTCATGTTAAATGTACACGGCAGATTACACTCGTTTACAACACAGCCGCAAGTGGAGCCTCATTCGGGTCGTAAAATGAAAATATGATATCGAATAAATGTGGCAGTGGAAAATAGATCGGAAGAAAAACTTTTACAAGCGAGCTTCCGCGCAGTTTTTTTAAATAAAAAACAAATATCCACTGACAGTTACACAGCGCCTTCTAGCCCCATATTAAGCGAGGAGCTTGTAGTAAGTGTACTAAACAACTGATAAATAAACATCCACTCACATTCACACAGCGCCATCTAGCCCCAAGTTAAGCGTGAAGCCTGTATTATGGATATTAAACAACAGATAAACATACTTATATACATTGTTTTTCGTAAGTACATACATATTATACATAAACACCCAGACCATTACAAACAGACATGTTCATGCACACAAATGTTTGGGAAATATTTTTAAGGGGCTAAACATACTTTTTTTTTGGAAATAATGATAATGGTTTATTGCTCTCATAATAATACATTGTTAAGATGGGTGGTTTACAACAGTAGGTATAGTTAATGATGCTAACAAAAGAAAGCACATAAAAATACATACTTTTTATACATAGAAACACCCAGACCATTACAAACAGACACGTTCATACATACAAATGTGTGTACTGCCAGGGGATTGAACCCGGAATCTTCTTACTCAAAAAAGATCACTTGAGGAGGCTGGAAGATGAAAACGGTTGGATTGTACTTTCTTGGTTAGCGTAGCGTAAGACGCTCTCAGTCCTGATTGACCGATGACTTGCGAAAGTTAGCTTGAGGAGGCTGGATGTGGAAACCGGGTGGGCTGTACTTTCTTTGTGTTGCATTTTACTTTTAGATGTGCTTATTCAAGCTTAAATTCAATGAATTCATACTTTATGACCTTCACTTTGATTTTGAGACTGTCAAAACTTTTGTTGCTTCGATTTTCATCGAACCCTAACACTTTAACGTATCTACAATTCTAATTGAATTACACAACTGCGCTCTACAGCATCATGTCTCGTTTCATTACTCGAATTCGAGACAGAGCGAATGCGATATACAATTCAACACAAGTTGGAGTAGGATAGAACGTAATCTTCTTATACTGAAACCACAAATGTCACTCCATTACGGCCCGTAACGCGTAAGCTTGGTATTGTGTGAAATGACCTGCCTTTTATAAAATGTTGTCTATATTGCTCCATAGGATTGCACCTTACTAAGACAAAATTTACGACAAACACAAAGAAACATAATACCTTTGATAGCGAAGAGTTTCCCCAAAAATGTAGAGTTAACGATATTGATGAATTTTGCAATAATCTCCAGCACAGCTGCAAAGGTGATTTGGAATAAAAGCCCATTATTTATCGTGATAATGGTGAATTCTGAAGGTATCATTAAATGATACCTTCCAGTGTTGTAGAAATTTTCTATATTCAATTTTTCTTTGTTATGCCATTGAATTGCACACTAGGATGTACTTTAGGTCATGAGAAGAGTTTTGTTTTAAATATAAAATTAATTTGAGGTCGTATATGAGAAGAAAGCTAATCACTGTTGGCTTCGGTCCCACGAATGAGTTCTAAAAGAATAAGCCACTATTTCGCCTGTGAAACACGGAATTTAGAAACATAATAATATTAAATATAACCTGACACTGGAAATATTCTCTACTAAACAGCATAGCAAGTTATCGCACCTTTGAAAAAACCTTTAATTTTTCAATAAAAAAATAAGTTGCAAACTCCAGAGCCAAACAGAACGCACCTTCATCCGTTCATTTCCCCGTGAGTACGTTGGACGACGGGCATTTTTGCAGAAACTGTACACCTAATATAGCTACACCTTTACGTCACTACACATAAGGTTCAAAACTGCTCGGTGACTTTAAAATACATAGGATTTACGTTTTCATCGCAGTAGAATTTATTTTCTGTCCCACCGGCGTGGGGTTACCAATTTGTCAGTATTAAATCGGACACGTGTTTGAATCATGATATGTTGCTTGGAGTAGATTACTCAATGATCGATGGTTGCAGTTGATATGAAATTAAAATGTACCTATTCGACGGACTCGGTAACTTTAAAAAAAATATATTGTAAGTTAAAAAAAGTAAACTCAGTAGTCACTTGTTTTTTACTACACATTCATAAGTGTTCTGTTAAGACCTAAACACAATAAAATCGTTTCATTTTCATTTTAAAAAAATGTTTTGTCTCTCATTAAAAAACGTTATTAAACACGTTTCTCCGAAGTAGTAATGACGTCTTTAGGCGTCAGATCGCTAATAGAGAGTATAATGAGCTGATGATGATGACATGCTTAAGCACTAAGCAGTATAACGATTTAAGGTGATAGACGGCAGTATTTTTATTTTTTGTCGATTTAAAAGACTCTTCATTGACTACTACTCACATTTTTCAAATTGCGTCTTCCTGTTCTGTACAATAATTTTAAAACAATATTGTGGTGAGCCTACTTAGAGATCCCATGTGAGACGAAAGG
The DNA here is from genome assembly GCA_019425675.1 of Leucinodes orbonalis. NCBI lineage: Eukaryota > Metazoa > Arthropoda > Insecta > Lepidoptera > Crambidae > Leucinodes > Leucinodes orbonalis. The sequence continues at coordinate 62,462 of PQWD01000929.1, read as the reverse complement.
TAACGACCCTGGCAACTTCGCGCCTACCCCGAATTAAAATTTCAAATATTCTAAAATCAAAATATTAAATATTCTGATCCTCATACCGGGTAGAATTTGCAACAAAAAATTAGGCCGAAGTCTGACCCCGAATTCCGATAATTTAAAATACGCTAATGGGAACATTATTGTATCTTATTAGGTAAATTTCAGCAATTCTATTTAATGGTATTCATTTTTAATAATTTTTACAAGTATCTCCTCTCATGAAAGTTGTCTGGAAGAGATTGCTTTATAGCGATAAGACCGCCATAATTGTACTTTCAGTTTTGTTCTTTATTTATTATCTTCCTTTTTTATTACCTGTGCAATAAAGATTATTATAATTAATTTTTTGCCCTCATTCGTCTTCTTCTGTTTTATGGTAGGTTTTAATTAGTAAGATTCAAATAATGTTTGTAATCAATGACGAAAAAATGCGCATGTATCTAAAACACATCTGTATCAGTCTAGGTATAATATAATGTATCTATGTTTAGTATAGTATAGTTTTTTTTACAAGCCATGTTTGTTTGTACATAATAGATTGTTTGCCTTAATTGGGGCGAAATGGCGCTGTCTAATATCTGAATATTTGTTTTTATACCTACCATGAAATAAAACGTATCAATTATGTTTAATGGTGGTTGACATGTTTCTTCTGAATTCAAAAAGCGTTCAAATAGCCATTTACGTATTTTCCCCTCAAAAAGGGGAGTGTTGTTTCATTCTGCGAATTCATATTAATCCAATTGTAAAACAGGCAATCGGAATCATAACAAGAGTCAGAATTGAATTAATTCGAGTTTATTAAATGACACATTTAATGTTTGGGGAAAATGGTCAAAGTTCTTTATGATAACTTTATTATTGTTTTTATTTTGTTTTTTTTTGTCAATGGAATTATTATTTTTCATACCTTTTTATTATCTACGCCCAGGCCCTATCCGCTCAGAATTAAAGCTAGCTAATTAAGCAATAAGAAATAAAATATCAACAGCTACACAGCGTTATTCAGACCAATTAAAACCTGGAGCGTAAACTATGGGTATTACTTATGGATTGAGCAGAATACCTGCGTGTATTGGTTTTCTGCTCATCAATAAGTAAGTTCATGTTCACGCATTCAAAATTGTACCGCACAAGGACCAAATTCCGACACTTTGATTTAGTATCGAAGATCTCAAGCATTACACCAAGAGGTCGTCAAAACCTGCTAAGGAAAGTCCTCTCAAAAATTGTTTTAGCCGGAGAAACATAAACAACTGTTTGATTCAATTATTGTTGTATATACACTACATAATTTAAAATTTAATATAGACATGGATAAGGTAATAATAAATAAATAAATATCTACTAACATTCACACAGCGCCATCTAGCCCCAAGTTATGCGGTAAGCCTGTATTATGGGTACTAAACAACGGATAAACATACATATATTTTTGTAAATACATACATTTAATACATAGAAAACACCCAGACTATTACAAACAGACATGTTCATGCACACAAATGTTTGTACTGCCCGGGGATCGAACCCTTGGTGTTGCGGCCGACCTCTCAACACCAAATGGGTCGTCAAAGGGTCAGGTAAAAAGGGGTGAGGTCAAAAGGCCAGCAGCAGCCCTGTTATTCTGTAAAAACCACTCTGTCATGAAGAGACTCTGTCATGGTCCAACGTATCACTTACCATACTGCGACCGTCACTAACTGAAGTCATTTATTTTAATCAAGGTTTAGTAGTTTTTAGCAGTGTCTTATGTGCTAGTTGCACTCAGTTAAAATCAAAATTTATATAAATTCGCCGTCACAAAAAAAACAAATAAATACCTTACTTGGGCGGGCACTCTGCCATGCGCCCGAACAGTTGTTGGCAGATTTAAACGAATCACCGACACAGTTTTCACGCCACTGTGACGGAATGTATAAATGAAATTAAAGAATTGCGATGATGCGCTGTAAAAGCAGTTTTTATATACAATAGAGAAATAATATTGTAAACGCTGCCAATATTTTCGGAACCTTGCCTAAAGGGACTTCTTTTAGTAAAATTTTTAGTTTAAATCATTCATATTTAAGTGGTTAGTGGCTGTTATATATTTTGATCATCATCTTTTATTTATTTAGTCTATTTCTAGTTTGATATTGTAATCATATCCTCATTGAGCTCGCGTTGTGCTTTATAATCCATTATACTCATGGTCAGGCACTAGCTACCAAGGGCAAAGGCCAATGCCATTAAATGGGATTCTGCTACTGGTTCATTTTTTCGACCTCAGTGAAATGCAGTTATAAATGGTGAAAAGTTAATATATTCACTAGGTGGTAGACTCGATACTGAGTCGTCTAGGTAGGTACCACCGCAGTGCCAGATATCATCCCGTGAAACAGGAGTGTTATGTACTTTTGTGTTTTAGGATGAGGGCATTGTATCTAGTGAAATTACCGGGTATAAAAGACCTAACATCTGTTGTCTCGGGCGCAGTGCGGCATTGATGGAATAACTGTCTATCAGGTGTTGGTCTCCTTTAATGCCACTCTGTCATAGTCTGGCGTATCACTTACCATCAAGTGAGAGTCCAGACCATCCTGTACAATTTTAACATAAATAAATAAAAAAATATTTGTGCAAAAAAAGTATTTTTAAGAACTAAAACAAATATTTGAACTTTATAAAGTAGAAAACCTTTCACAATAAATCAAATATAACAATGAATATATGAACGTGTGTAGTATTCATCAAACGGCAAAATTTCACACATATATCACGTACGCTGTTAATGAAAAGATGCATCCGGCGGGATGTGAACCCGTGATTTATAGGGAACCAACACCGAACTGTCTAAGCGGGAATAAGGGATTGCATATAGTGCCGCGAAATGGCGGATTTCAAACTTTCATATACTTTCTTCTACATCGCAAACCATATAAATCATACTTAATAAATGTGTGAGGAATTTTGTATACAATATTCAGTCAATGTTTTTTTCGTTGAAGTTCCAAATGAAATAAATATTTATTTTTAGAACTTGGCGCATTTATTTCTTAAAGCTATATATTTGTACTAAAAATACCTATGTAGGTGATAAAGGATTCAATTTAACGCCTGCAGACGTTCAGATGGTAAACAGCGATACTATATCTGAACGTAGTAGACAATGGTGATGGGATTTTATTTTTGAATTTTATCACACTGAATAATTCTTACATACTTACCACTTAAATTTTCATTTCCTCCAAATAGGTTTCGAAATAGATACAAAGTTGTTGAACCTCTGACGGATATTGAGGTACATACCGCCAATTTTTCTCCTTTTAGGCAATTACTAAGTAGAAGACTTGGTACTGAGCTCGTCTATGTAGGTACAACCGCTGTGCCAGATATCGTCCCGTGAAATAAAAGCGATATACACTTTTGTTTGTCAAGGTGAGGGCACTCAAGGTAGTAAAATTACAGAGTATAAGGAACCTACATTTGTTGATTCGGGTGACGGGCGCAGTGCAGCGTTGATGGAGAATAGTAACTGTCTATTAGTTGTGGTTTCTTCAATGCCGCTCTGTCATGATCAGGCGTATCACTTACCATCGGATGAGCGTCGTGACCATCATGTACACTGAATAACATAAAAATATTAGGTGATTTATCCTGCTTATCAAACTTGGAAACAATCTAGCAAATCAAGAAATTTTAACCAACAATTTGCAAATCAATGATCGAACAAAACCACAAGAACATGTCTTACGAGATATCATGATATCTAGGTTTCAGTTATACAACTGAAAGCATACAAAGCAAAGCATCGATCAGAAATCCAAAGGGGACAACAAGATTAATTACTTCCCAGCCATTGGTTCAATATCACAGTGCACTGCACACCGCAACACACAAAGCTGGTGTCTAGACATGCGTTAAACTTGGCATGACTGCATTTAATGTAGACTGTACTTTGATCACTGGTTCCCACTTTACCTCTGCCACAGAGTTCGGGTCTTTACATAAAATGAGATAGTGTATTACAAACACAAATCAAAAGTTTCTCCAAACTTTTATTTTAGAATAATCAAAAAATTTTTAATGATTGTCTTTGTCACTTACCAACAAGAAGTTCGTTTTATTTCTATTGCATAAAATTAGGGAAATCAGGGCTGAACACACAGTGACGTAATTGGATTCTAGATTATTTTTATTTTATTAGAAATGTGTAACTAATTGCAATCCACTATGTATGGTAATGAGTAGGGAGCTATGCTTCATCATCAATAGGTTAGCTCGGTCGACACCACCACGGACACACAAGAAAATCGGCGTGAAACTACACTGCGTTGCGAGTGAGGTTGCCAAAAGCTCAAGCCCTTTTTTATCTTTCCTGTTCTTATTCAAAAGTTGGCAACGTACTTGTCTTTCCTTCGAAGTTGCGAGTTTTCATGGATGGCGGTGTAACTAAACAAAAGGTGAATCACCAACTACTTTGTCTGTGGAATAAAATAAAAAAATCTAAAAACACGTTATTAGTCATATTATATTATTTAGAATATAATATGACTTCGAACAATAAGAGCATTTAAGAGTTAACACAGAATAACTAACTTGATACACGGTAAATTGATACACGTTAAAAAGTGAACTTTTTTGGCATTGAATTTTTATTTTATCTCTTAATTTAAGAACCCAAACTTGGAAGTGAATGAAGATAGAGAAGTATGTCAGGACCGCGTAAAGTGGCGCTTCTTAATCTCTGTCTACCCCTTTGGGACCAAGATGTGAGATTTATTCATTTATTTATCTAAAGAACGCACAAAATTTTACTGTGTATTGACACATTTTCGCTTCAGCACAACAAGGTAAAAGCTGCCTTTACACACGCACCGCAACACGGTGGTAGCACGGAGATAATTTATTGGGGCAATATCCAATCGCGTACGCACTGTATACGCCTATCGGAGACCCTGGAATTTTACACCAGTTCAGTACGAATTGCCTGTTGGAAATCCAAATGTTTGCGAACCATATATTTAGTGGTGTCGGTATTATTTTCTTCGGTATTCTTCGATAATCCTTGTGTACAAAACTAAAATACAATTAAAATTAACAATACGTCGCTCAAATGTGGCACATTTGATTTTATTTATTCAATTTAATATAATACTACATTCCAACTTAGCCCTGGCACCCAAGATAGTAAAAATAACCGTGTTTCAGGAGCCAGTACTTTCCCTTAAAGTATAGATTAAAATGATACATAAAGTAGGTACTAAATATACATAAACACTTTTTTTTTTTCACTACGATAGTACAAAGATAATAATAAAAAATATATTTATAAATAAACGAAAAACGAATAAACTAAAACTAGTGTAATTGGTTTGTGTAAGTTGAATAAGTGGTGTAGTGTGCATGTCGTGTAGTGTGTGTATTGTATAGTGTGAGTAATTTGTGGGTGTATGTATTGATGGGTGGGTTTTTATTTTAAATTGTGTTAGATCAGAACCGCTTCAGTTGCATTGTAATCAAGACATTTCATACATTCATTTAATTTAACTTTAAGCTGATGATTTGATAGATACAGTCGTTGCAACGTTATCCACAAGCTGTCCACTTCGATATAACGTTTCTCATTTATTCCCTTGATACGCCTGTTTTACGTTTTCGTTGTATCCAATGGCGAACAGATAGCTATAAAAATGAAATAGTCTTATATTTACGTCGCTGAAATGCGTTGTTGGCCCTTCAATATAGTGTACGTTCTTATTTTCAAGGTCACTAGATGTATTGCTCGGAAAATGTGTCCAGTGAAAACCACAGTTTTGTCGGACATGGTAGAGTTAGAAATCGTTATTTTACCATGTGATGCTAAAAAATAAAACACATCCATATTTAATTAAACATACGGTCAAATTATGATTGATTTATTCTAATAATACAAAAATTAAAACTTCTTTGCTTTGAAAAAACTGGTGTTGTACATAAATCGTTAAAGCACATTAAAGAAAAAAATATAAACAATTGATATAAACCGGTCCCATATTGCTACCCTGTGGTACACCCGCTTTCAGCAGCCAACATTCACATCGTGTTACGTTAAACTAGCCTGCGATGTAATCGAATAGAGCAGGCACAATATTCGTTTACCATTCGAATGATTACATGCAAATTGGAGGAGGCACGGAGAGCGTGAACGAGAATGTCAGTGGCCCAAGTTAATAATAAAATTATATACAAACATTGTTTACTGCATTTTTAAACTAATATTTGTCAATAACATATTAGTTTTTTTACTACTAGATTAATAAGAATCTATCTAATCACAATGTAAAGTGAAATTGCTATTGACATTACAAACTTTATACTTTAATAAACAAACAAAAAAAAATACTTTTTATATGCAGGATACGCTACCGAACGTACTAAAGCGCGTTGTAGCAATACAAGCTCACGAATATTATTGCAACTAGCAAATTTTTGTCTATTATCGATGGATCGACCCCTTACAAAAATGGGAGAGAGGTAATTTTTAATAAGGCTCTCTTCTTCTACAGTGGCACCTTAGTCCAGGTTTACTTACCGAGGTCATATTGAGCTCGGTTTGGACTTAAAGTCCAGTCTTTGTTCGGATTAATAATTCCAATAAAGTTTCTTACCAATCCTTTTTTCCTTTTGTTTATTTTATTTTTCTCTGTGTGAAACGCTTTTCTTTTTAACTTACACCAACCATGTTGTAAAGAGCATAGCTCTAAAATTCGTAGCTTCGGGATAGAGGTCTCAGAGCAATTTTGGGTCTGTCATCAATCATCCGCCAGCGTGGGCAGCACTGCCCGTGACGTCACAATAATGACGTAGCACATTTAAAAAACGTACCCAACAATGATTGGATATGCAAATGGATATGATATCTGCATGTTTGTATTTATTCAATTAATCCATCAATAATTCAGAGTGAATAACTTATAGGGGTCTCATCACGTTTTACAGATAGAATATTACTCGTATGAACGATTAGTTATATAATAAATTTCATGGACTCAATTTGCCATGTTTATTGCTCAAAATATAACGGCAGTTTACTAGCAAATAATCCAACGAGCAAGTCTCTCAAAGAACCATCTACCTTCTTCATCTTCGTCTGAATCGATAATCGATCTTGTATAAGTGTTATTGACCGTTGTAGTATCTTATCCGACCTTTGTGATGCTAAAAGCAGAGTAGGAACCAAATATAAGTTTAATCTCTTAGCTTTGAAGAAAACGGTGCTGAATATTTAGAGTATTAAAAAATCTTATCTAATGAAAATCAGTGTCATTGGCTGAGGCATATTTAATGATAAATAACTTCAAGTCTATATTACGATCATGATGATTGTAAATCTGTCACTCCTTCGGCTATTCACCTCCTTCAGAACTTTAACATATAAAATGCGATTACACGAACATACATGCCAATGTAATACGTGACGATCCATTTGGTATAATGGAAAAAGACGGCTATAACATTATATGTGTGAACATGTCTGTTTGTATTGGTCTGGGTGTTTCTATATATGATATGTACCATATAAAATTTATATATAAGTATGCTTAGTACCCATAGTTACTACAAACTTCTCGCTTAGATCGGGGCCACATGGCGTTGCATGTGATATTGTCAGTGAATATTTATTTTAAAACTATTTTCCATAATAAACAAAAGTTAAGGGCTTTGATGGCGAAAGCAATTCTTCTCAGCGCTAACGAGGAATTGTTGAAACTTCACAAAGCATTACCGTCAAAAATACATTTTTATATCAACAGACATTTTTCATACAATGAGACGTAAGAAATTCCATTCCAGCCAACAGGTTTCGTAATGCCTCCGTTAGAATAGAAGGAATAAGGTGGCATATTCCGAATATCCCGTGAAATACTTTTGTAGAAACGATAAATAATATCGAAGGAAATCCCAAATGCATGGATATATCGGAGCCCGTTCGGATATACGAGTATCACAACCAATCTGTTGCATCATCATCATCAGCTCATTAAACGTCCCCACCGAGAGGCACGAGCCTACCCGTATAGGGTGATTAGGCCTTAGTCGTCCACGCGGGCCCAGTGCGGATTGGACGACTTCACACACAACCTTCGAATCTCGTGAGTTCTTCGCAGACGTGCATGAAGGTTTCCTCACGATGTTTTCCTTCACCGTAAGAGCGTCGGATAACGTACATATATTTTTGAAAATTCGAAAACACATTGGTACGTGTCGGGATTTGAACCTCAGTCCTCCCGGTAGGAAGGCGACAGTTCTCACCATTGAGCCACCGACGCTCCCATAATCTGTTGCATATTGCCAGATAATGTATTGGAGGACGCGTGGGAAAAATGTTTGGTTTTCCGATTGTGGGTTTGTTAATACTAAATGGGCTGGCACTTTGTTCTCTTTGAAATATGAGTAGTTTAATTTACACATTTATAGTTTTATTAACAAAACGATACTATTAACAATGGCGTAATTTTTTTAAAGTGTATCTACCGGTTTTCCTATTTGATCCGAATCAGTGGTAGATTAAGATTTGACATACATAAGTATTAATTTGACATACATAAGAGCGTCGGTGGCTCAGTGTTGGGGACTGTCGCCTTACTACCGGGAGGGCTGAGGTTCAAATCCCGACACGTACCAATGTATTTTCTCTTACGGAAGGAAAAAATCGTGAGGAAACCTTCATGCACGCCTGCGAAGAGATTCGAAGGTTGTGTGTGAAGTCGTCCAATCCGCACTGGGCCCGCGTGGACGACTAAGGCCTAATCACCCTATACGGGTAGGCTCGTGCCCCTCGGTGGGTACGTTTAATGAGCTGATGATGATACATCATAAGTATTCATTAAGGCCCCTTAATTTAATATAAAAAATGATTTCCGTATCCAAAATTCCTCGAAACGGGAATTTGCTGGTAAATACGGGGTGGTATACATATGAGAATCTCTCTCTCCCTCTCTCTCTCTCTCTCTCTTTTCAACCTATCGCAGTCCACTGCTGGACAAAGGTCTACCCATCGTGCGCCAGATATCCCGGTCCTCCACTTTCCTCATCCAGTCTCCATATAAAAATCTGTAACAAAATATTTCTTGCCGAACAGAACTTTCCAATTCACTCCAAGATTCAAATTTTACCTTTAAAAGCAATTAAGATAATACCGATATAAAACTACTCCTAAAATCGTCTTCTAGCTAGATTAATGTAAATCAATTTGAAGGGAGGCTTATCGGAAGCAATTTGTTGTGTCCTAAGATTGAGTGATTGGAAGAGTTCTTAGATAGCTCCTGTAAAAGGAATTCTTATATTTGCTTACTTTAGCTTAAAAGGTATTGATTTTGTATAAAATCTGTTGTTATGCAATATTCTGTCGAGACCTCAATGACGAATTCCGGAGTTTGAATAGAGTAAATTTTTGTTGACCAACTTAGATATTATTAACATTTTTACATAAACATTTTTGTGTGTGTGTATGTATGTATATATACTTATATATTTTGAACGTAATTTTTTAATTGTTTTTTGTTGTGCGATTCGTTGTTGTCGTGGTTAAGTTAATTCCACTGTTATACTATAAGTGATGACCTGTAATTGGCTTAGTGTTTTTATGGTGATCTTTTACTGTTCTAAAGCTGTTAAATGAACACGATGTTTATATGTAATTCTATTATATTTTCATGCACCTTCTTGAACACTGATCATTTCGATATTTGTTTGCCTTGCAAGACCGACAACTGAACGTGCTATCGACATGCAATTATATTATCCTCTTCGATGAAAATATTAAATAATACACTGAGTAATATGAATAGTTTATTTTTCAACAAACACATTACAAATTACAAAAATAACTGTACAGTATCTTAAAACTATATTTAAGTTTTTTATGTTAGTATAAAGGTAAGATTGGCGGCAAAAATATGATATACACGTATAATAGGGTAGCTTTTCCAGTTAATATTATAAGATAAGTTTTTGTTAAGTCTGAAAATAATATTACCGCGTTCTAATTACGAACAGTGACATCTAGTGACAAGAAGGTGGTTAACCTAACGTAATAACTTGTATTTTCAACATATTTTGTTAAAAAACTTATTGTATTAAAAAACAAGAATATAGTGTCTTATAAGTATTTTTGATATTATTATACAAATAAAATACAGTAATTTAAAGTTAATACAAGAATATAGTACCGTCAGAATGGTTCTCAACTTTAATAGTAGGGGGAGGAGGGTCTCGTTCTAGAAGATACGTCCTCAGCTGTAGGAGAACCACGTTCGTGATAGAACATATAACTGCTAGTAACAGGAGCCTGAAATAACAAATGATAAAGAAATATAGGGTTTGACAATTCATGAAAAATACTTGATTTAGTTATATAGGGTCTTTGGCGCATGGACCGACAGGATTTTTTGGAAGTTGGGGGAAACTACCGAAGAAAAGTAGCGTAAGACCCTAACCACCCTAAATAAAAAATCCTGCCGGTTCATGCGCCAAACACCCTATATTAGTAAATAAGTTTTTTTTTAAATGAATCGTAATAATAGTTATATAATGTCTGTTTTTATTAAGATTAGTTGGTTGCTAGAGTATTTGCTTTACAAATAATACAATTATAATCTACTTAAAAAAAAACTAATTTACAAATTTGTAAAGATGATATAAAAAAACACGACAGTATAGGGGACTAGGTTATATTTAGTACATTTCTTCAGTCACTATTGTGTACATGAAAAAATAGGGCTAGGTGGCGTTTCAAAAAAGACTGAATATTTATATTCATTTACTAGATACACTGACTGCGGGATTGGTTCACAAGTTCAAAGTCACTCAACGCGCAATAAATCGAGCTATGCTTGGGGTCTTAGAGATAAGATCAGAAATGATTCAATCTGTAAGAGAACTAAAGTTACAGACATAGCCCGCCGGATCAGCAAGTTGAAGTGGCAATGGGCTGGTCACGTATGTCGCAGAACCGATGGCCGTTGGAGCAGACAATTTCTGGAGTGGAGACCGCGTCTCGGCAAGCGTAACGTAGGACGCCCAGACCGACGACTTGCGAACAGTTGCTGGTGGAGGCTGGACGAGGTAAGCGGAGAACCGGGATATCTGGCGCAAAATAGGGGAGACCTGTGTCCAGCATTGGACCTATAATATACTTACCAATACGAGTAACCCAAGCCCGGTGACGGTACAAAATGTCCAAAGGCTATATACGATAGAGCCAAGTGGTCCTTCAAGCCGGACGTTGCCCAGTAAATACCAAATAGCAGTAGTACCACGAAGCCCAATAAAGCTGTTAAGACATTCGACCAGAGGCAACCTGAATAAGAAAAAAGAATATAGACAAATTAAGAACTGTCTTCTTTTTTAAAATCAAAAAAGTAAATAGAAAGTTAAAAGAATCTTAAATTTAGTTAAACTTTAAGATAAAAGATTTACGCATAACTTTTATTGATATTATAAAAAAATAGGTAAGAAAAACTTATAATTTCTTTTATAATATGTATACTATGTACTTACAAAACGACCCATCATGGTTGAAACGTCGGCTGTTACACCAACGGTTGCGGATTCGATCTCCAGGCAGTACAAACATAGTGTGCATGAACATTTCTGTTTGTAGGTCTGGGTGTTTTTTATGTATGGCATGCATTTACTAAAATAAGTATATAAGTATGTTTATCCATTGTTTAGTACCCATATTATAGGCTAAAGCTCAGTTTAGGACAAGATAGCTCTGCGTGAATGTCAGTGGATATTCTTTTTTATTTATATCACTTATAATTTGAATCAGCTTCTGTAATTTCCAAATCCATGTGAAAACCAAGGAATTTCTGATCTTTGAAACGACATGATCAATAATAACTTACCAGGCAACCCAAAGATTGGTTCAGTTGGGTTCATAGTAGCATTGATGATAGTAAGACCTGCAGACAGAACTCCTAAAGTCAGCTGCAGGAACAAAAACACCAGGACGCAGATGTATATCCCGAAACTAATGACTGGTGGCGTTGGCACTGAAATATACAAAATATTCCTTGATTTAATATTATAAAATGAAGTACGCGCACTTGGTGGAAAGTAACCCGATGCTCAAAGCAGATTAATTCGTAGTTGTATGAAACAAATATAGTTATTAGAAATTTCCCGTCAACACTGCCTAGTTACCAGAGACTACAGATTTTAGTTTTCATAATATACCTTGTCGTTATATTTACTTTAGCTCCTTCTCCGCCTGAAAAAAAGAATTTGAACCTGCAAAGGCGACAGTCCACACTATTGAGCCACCGACGCTCTCGGTTTATAAAAGATAATTATAAGAAGACACTTTCACACTTGTACAGTAAGTTAAGTGACAGGGCCCACTTTACAGCCAATCACACTTATTCGAAGACAGTTCTAAAGGCAAAAAGTAAGGGCCCGATATTTCACATCAAATATCTGACATCTGGCTTTATAGGTCAAGATCAAGTAACAAGGATCACCTTACTTCTTAAACATTAATTTTGAGAGGACCTTTTCAAATAAATCAAATGAAACTAACTATTAATAGAGATCCTGCAGTTAATGTCCACAGTTCGACACCTAAAATCCTCGGAGAGACCACGGCTCCGCGTCCTCGATGGCATGGCATCGCCATGTTAAGGGAGCATACCTGGGCCAACCAGTTAGGCGCCTAGTGGGCCGGCTCTGGGAATACGTCGAGTCTGATCTGCGTGAACTCCAGGTCGATGATTGGGGGCAAGTGGTACCGGATCGACAAAGATGGCGATTTCGGAGGCCAAGACTGACTTCGGGTAAATGAGCCAGTAAAGTTAGTAAGTATGTACTATTACACCTACTAGACAACTGTACCACATAGTTTTTAAGGTAGAGACTGGTTCCTAACATTTGATATAAAAATATCAGACCCTCGGCTTATTTAGTAACTCTTACTTACAAGGATTGTCAGTCTCAACATCAGTGACAGAACCGCATACAAGTGACGTACGGAAACCCTGGGATAACGCTCGGACCTTTAAAAACAATTATTAAAATTACAATTTTTATGTAATCATAAGCATAAATTTCATTTCGTAAAAAAAAATCTATATATGTAAAAATTACCTCAATTTCCCTGGCAGTGTACTCTGTCTTGCAACTCACCGCACATGCACTCACATCGGAAATACATGTCACTGAAACAAATGATGCTTCTTTAGTATGGGTACTAAATAGCTCTAGGTTTAACCTAAAGCTGGCCTAAAAAGCCACGAGACAAGGTATTTAAAAAAGTGTGTTAAATCCTAAGTTACCATTTTTGTATTCGGTGAGTGTCGAAAAGTAGACGTTCGTGCAAGTGAAGCAGCTGATGCAATGGTCGATTCTACTTCTTCTTTAAGTGCCTCTTCAATCCTGAAGTTTGGCTGTCAGCTTCTTTTGCTCGGTCTTGTCAACCGCTGGTCGGAACAGTTTTTCGACGGAAGTAATTCCGGTCCACTCTCGGATATTTCACAGCCATGATTTTCTCTTGCATTCTGGGCGCCTCTTTCCTTCTACTTTGCCCATCATAATGAGTTGAAGAAACGCGTATCTATCGTGTCGGAGCACGTGACCAAGATATTTTATTTTGCGTTTTTTGATTGTTTGCAATAGTTTTCGGGTCAATATATCGAATCGTAAAACGGACGCATCACTTACAATCAGGTGAGCGTCCTGACCGTCCTGTACACTCATAACATAAAAAAAATACAAAAGCTTACTGTAAAGAGTGTGGTAGCTCGGTGTAAGTAGGTTGTTAAGAACCAGTTCTCCCCTAAAAAGGCCATAACGGATGGTGCTGTCTCCAGATTGTCCTTCAGTCCATGCAGTAGACACTATCTGCAACAAACTATTCTAATAATTATAGTGAATATTTTTTAGTGTATGTAAGGTAGAAAGTTCGATCCATATTACTATTAACGAACAAAGCCAGTATAATGCTTTTACTCGAGATATTGTGTCTCTAAATAAGATAATTTTAAAACATAAGATAGTTTTATGATACCAAGTATACATGACGGTCAAGACGCTCACCTGATAGTGATATGCCTGACTATAACAGAGCGGCTTTGATGGAGACCAACAACTGTTACATACAGTTACAGTAGTGACAGTTATTATTCTCCATCAAAGCCTCACTGCGCTCGACACCCGAGAAAACAGATGTTAGGTCTGTTATACCCGGTAATTTTACTATCTACACTGCCCTCATCCCGAAACGCACAAATGCATAACACTTCTATTTCACGGGACGATATCTGGCACTGCGGTGGTACCACCTAGACAACTCAGTACCAAGTCTATCACCTAGTTAAACCTGGTTATCAGCAGGTCACACCATGAATGAGTTAAGGTTAGCTTAAAACGCATAAATGTCTTAGTTAACTAAGGCCCGTATTCCAGAACGAGACTCAAGCGTTGATCTTTATTTGAATAGTGTTAGAATGGGATGCCGCTATTTAGCGCTATCCATTTCTAACTCAATTTAAGTAAAGATCAACGTTAAGTCTCGTTCTAGAATACAGGCCTTAATTATTATAAGTATATCTTGTATATGTGATTCTAAGCTTTGATATATACGTTACTGGTGAATGTAATTATAAAGGAAATAGCTATTTGGATCAATATGATTAGTCACATCACGATTAAAAGATAATAAATACGTTTATCACAGATAACCACTGTTTTATTTAAGAAAATAGTTTGTTTTTGATACGGATAATAATAATAAATATTCACTGGTATTTTCTTGATGGTAGACTCGGTACCGAGTCGTCTAGGTACCACCGCAGTGCCAGATATCGTCCCGTGAAATTGATAAGTTTTGCACTTCTGTGTATCGGGATGAGGGCACTGTATCTAGTAAAATTACCGGGTATAAGAGACCTAATATCTGTTGTCTCGGGTGACGGGCGCAGTGCGGCATTCATCATCATCAGCTCATTAAACGTCCCCACCGAGGGGCACGAGCCTACCCGTATAGGGTGATTAGGCCTTAGTCGTCCACGTGGGCGCAGTGCGGGTTGGACGACTTCACGCGTAACCTTTGAATATCTTCGCAGGCGTGCGCAGGTTTCCTCACGATATTTTCCTTCACCGTAAGAGCATCGGATAACGTATATATAATATCGAAGTGCGGCATTGATGGAGAATATTAACTTTGACTCTGGCGCACTATGTTGATAACGGATGTTTAACCATTTCTTATTTTCCACTGCAAGACGCAGACCTTCAAAGCATAACCATGGGAGATTGGGA
Organism: Leucinodes orbonalis; assembly: GCA_019425675.1. Classification (NCBI taxonomy): domain Eukaryota; kingdom Metazoa; phylum Arthropoda; class Insecta; order Lepidoptera; family Crambidae; genus Leucinodes; species Leucinodes orbonalis. Next base: position 47,150 of record PQWD01000929.1, on the reverse strand, counting down.
CGTAAACCACCACGTGGGCTATTGGATTTATGGGTCTATTATGGGTCTATTGCATTTACGGAATCTTTCTTTTCTGACAGTCAGGTGATTCAGACTGGTAACCAAACTAAGTAAAATCGCACAAAGTGACGTTTACTGCCAGGGGCGTCTTTCCCTTAGATGGCGGGTGTGCGTTGCACACGGGCGCCGCGGTGGTAGGGGCGCCGAGCGCCGCTCACATTATGAGTTCCTCCAAGTACCGCGCGCTTGCTAGGGGGCGCTAGGGTAATGTTTGCACACGGGCGCTACATGAGCTAGAGACGGCCCTGTTCCCTGCGGGATTCAACCCCACAACCCCCGGATCGCACAACCGCACGCTGTGCCCGCTAGACCATGGTGACAGTAAACAGTAAGGATTTTACAAGCCTAACGTTCTTATTTGTACAAATGAATTATAATTAGACAGGATATTAGAGGTCTGAATAGCGACAGAAGTGAATACACAAAACGTGTCCTAAATAAATACTAGAATAAACGTTACATATCCGAAAATGGTTGACAAGGATAACGGTTAAATAGCGTAACAATACGAATACGTTAAAATGAGTGAATGACACGTGTTCCTACTTCTGTGCTCTCACAATGCGGTAAAATCAAATAAAATATATTTTCGGCTCATTCTAAAATATTAGCTGGTTACAAATGATTGCCTGTGTGTGTATTTAACTGCCCCTGTGGTCATGTTTTTTTTTAAGTTACAAAGTGTTCAGAACAGTCAGGACGCTTACCTGGTGGTAAGTGATACACCTGACCAGGACAGAGCGGCATTCATTGAGACCAACCACTGATAGACACTTATTATCCTCCATCAATGCCGCTCGACACCCGACACAGCAGATGTGAGGTCTCTTATACTCGGTAATTTAACTAGCTACAGTGCCCTCATTCCGAAACACAGAAGTGCAAAATACTCCTTTTTCACGAGACGATAAGCACTGGTGGTATCTACCTAAACGACTCAGTACCGAGTCCACCAACTAGTAAAAAGTGCACTCAGCGTTGGCTTAGACCACTCTATAACTCAGGGATCGTGAGTTCAAATACCGTGGGGAGACCGCGTAATGAATGTCACTTTGTGCGATTTCAAAAAATAAAGAAATCTGCATAACCTGGCACAATATCACCAGGTGCTATCTACTTGATGACAAACTTTTTTATTTCAAAAACCGACCATGCAATCCCCAGCAGCCTTCTCGGTGATAGACTGACTTAATTTCTATCAGTTTTCTATAAGTGAACGAGACGGTCAGCTCGCTCATCTGGAGGTAAGTGATACGCCTGACCATGAAGCAGTGTTGAAGGAAATAAATAATCGTTAGTTATCAGCTTGACTGCTTTTTTATACAAAAAACGACTTTACACAAGGTCTTACACAATTCCTTATATTCACTCACCCAACTATCACTAGAAACAGCCACCACCACCAGCAGAACTGCGAGTACACTCAGCAAAAACGCACTGAAAATGTATCCACGTCTCGTCACCGCCATGTTGGAGACTGCACAGATAATCGTTTACCAGCAATCGGCAATAACTGATAAGACAAATTAACTGATTGTAGTTTACGGCTTGATTGGTTGCGATTAAGCGGGTGACGCATACGATTTTTGATATATCATAATTATTAATATTTTTAATACGCATTGAATCTGCGTGGTGGCATTATTTAGGGTTAACTGTAATTTTGCCAGCTTTCGTCATAAGCTAGCAACTTATTACAATGATAGATCTAACGACAGAGCCACTGTCTAATAAGTATTACCAACATAATTCTGTCTGTTTGAGCTGCCTGCTTGATAATTATATTTTTCTTTAAATTAAAAAACGTGCATTATCATAAATTACCTATCGATAGGTACTCATATCATGACATTTATCTGTAAAGTATTTCGTGTATGAAAGAAAATGTGAAAATTGTTTCAACTCCCCTCGGTCTCCCCTACTTACTTAAGGAAGTTAAAATCTTTTACTTCCTTATTTATAGGATAGATATTGCCCAGAAATAAAAGTCAGTGTAAAATATAGCCACAGTGAAATCCCGTTTATTAGAAATCACATTTTAATTTACAAAATTTTACACCCCATAAAATTTTGTTATAGCTATCTGAGGTTCTAGCAATCGTAGTCATAAAACGCGATGTAATACTGCGGTCACAAAACTTGATACAAACACAATTTCTTATTTTCTTGGTTTGTCCTCAGTTCAAAGTACTTACATTTACTTACAAGGAGTTTCTCTGTATTTGTCCTAGTTTAGATGGAAGCTTAAAGGCAGTAATTGTAGCCCGGATCAAAATGTAGGTCGGACCATTTGGTTGTCTAGCCAGAACACAAGTCCTTCAAACAAACTAATGTCCCGCTACCCGTCTGAATAGACGGCTATGATTATTTTATATTGGGTACATTAAAATATAAGGTAAAATATATTTTGGGTAGGAAGCTAATATTTTGTACTTAAGTTGGCTGTTTGTTAAACTAATGAAGAAGACGAGACAGTTTTATGAGTGAGGCAAACAATAATTAAGTACCCATTTAGCTGTCAAAATCAAGTACCGAACCTTGTTTGGAAGATTAATAGTTTCACTATTTTGTTTAGCAAATTAAAGCAAAAGCAGCGAATTGGTATTCTTCCTTTAATATTTTAAGTTACGAAAATATAAAAACGGTCGTGACATATAATCTTTGGTCTTACCATGTGGATGAAGGGTATCTGATTCCGATGATGAGAGACACGCCTTGTGATAGCAGATGCATTGGTAAAGGAAACAAAACAAAAACTTTTTTTTATTAACGTAAACGTCAAAAATGTCCTGAAATTCGGATAGTGCTAGACGTCAGCCGATAGGCTGGGCATAATTACTAATTAGACTTTTAAATTGCTGGTCCGACCAAAATTAACGATCATTGGTTATGAAGAAAATGTAGACTGAGCAAAATATCTCTAGAAATGGTAAGATGATCCCTCGGATAAAAGAACATAATAAAGAAGTCTATTATCCTAACAGAAATGCAATAATTTTATGCCAAACACATTTTGAATAATACTTTAATCGTCCAACTCCTGGTTAGGCAAACTGCTTAGTGTATATTAAATTTGTATTAGGGGGCTCCCAATAATCATTAAATCTAGATACCTATTGCATAATTTTATCGACGCTTTTACAACACAGATATTTACCATTCTACCTGATATTGTTTATTTGATAAATTTTGTAATGATACAACCGCGACAATATAAGCACAATGAACTTATTTTAAAAAAAGGAAATTAAATGGGAAACGGATAAATAAAGGAGCTAAAAGACAATGGTTTTCTTAAATTTGGATAGGTATACATAATTACCTATATAGATTTTCAAATTCAAGAAAAATATTTTTAAGTAAAAGTTGTACATGTACCCATGCGATGTGTTTAGTCTTTTTTCTTCATTAATAATGAGTTTAATATAAAGGCTATTTTCTCAATATATATTTAAGAGATATCTAATACAGATAGTCTCCTAAATAAATTTACACAAAGGTGATAAAACATCAAAATAACAAATATGGATAATGATATTATTTCTGCTGTGGTATCTATGGAACTTTTAATAATACCATAGATAATATAATATATTCTTGAATAATACACAAACAACATAAGTTATAGAGATGAGAGCTGGTACATCGTTGTATTTTAATCCATATTTTTAATAATATTTAATAATTCTTATGATTCCAGGACCCACTTATCATGCCTATTGTCAGGATATAAATAAAACTACAAAATAAGTGTTATATTTTATTAATTACCTGCGAAAGCTTTGCAATAAAAATAGAACAATTTCAATTGATTTAATAAAATATACAATTGTATAACATCATCTTAGTTACATTTACAAAAATGCCTAGTTTATAAATAATATACAAAAGCAAAAGACATAACTATTGAACATCTAATCTCAAATATTGGAATACATTAAAATGAAATAAACATCGCCAGACCTGATTCTTAGGTGTAATAATTTTGAAGGTCCATCACAAATATTTTCATCAAACAAATAGTTCTTATATTTAAACGCGATTTCATATAGCAAAAAATACAGATAAATACAATCCTTATTAAAGGTTTTTGAAAAACAAAAAAGAAGGACTCAAGTGCACTTGCTTAGTACTGGTAGATTTCTAATCTCTTTAATTATATTAGTGTCACTTCATTTTTCAGAAAACAGGTTTAATTTTTTATGAGTTTAGTAACATACCATTGTGACCTTGAGATATTTCACTCAATTTTATATACACAAATACTTTAAAGCAAATTCATCGAAACAATAATGTGCGGGCCTTTTAAATATGACATTCCTAAAAGCACATCGATTTTCTACACCGTGGAAGCTACCTGTGCCACAACCAAATCACAATAAACGGCTTAAACAAAATAATACATTATTTGACAGCGATGATTTCAAACGAACAAAAATGTTTCTAATACTTCTTATAATATAGCAAGTGGTTTTTATCGCATAAATATTTCTTTCTGTTACTTAACAATGATTGGTTTTTGGTATACTATTTTACTATTTGCTATAACCACTGCTCAACTAAGGCTTCTCTCTCAGGTCTAAGAGGATTGTGACTCAATTAGCGAAGCTCTGTTTGCTATTATGCAGGATGCACCGAATTAGGGCGAAGTTGCATTGGTTCCCTTGGAAAGTTTCATATTATTTATTAATCAAATATTAGTAATTTATTCTTTATAATTTTTTTTTATTTGAAGTTATACAAGTTACAAACGTATTTCTGGTAAAATAAACGAGATGTCATTACGTAGGTATGACAAAATTTTATTGTATCAGAAATAACCATCACATAAATTTGAACGGTGACAAACAGAAAAAATCTACCAAAGTAGTAGATTTTGGTATAATTTTTAAAGTTATAACTTTGATTTTATATCACGTTGCACTTGATGCTCTATTCTTAATACAACAAATAAGGTAATGCTTTTATAAAATGCCAATTTATTTTGTTTATTACGTAATTATCAAGTAGCGGAGGTTAAAAATACAAATATACTAATATCTTGTGACACTTGGCATGCGTTTGACTGCACACTACTTATTAATTATCCAATTGATAAGCACCATAAACACCTTTTAGTTGTTTAAGAAGAAAGCTACTCTTTTACTAGCTAATCTACTGTCGTTTATGTAAAATTATGACCTCATTATAATATTAACGGATACGGATAAAATTTTACGGGTACGTTATTTTACCTGTTTAAACAATATTTTTTCATATACATCATGAAGCGATATTTTTGCAAAAATAATCCTGAGAAAAACAATTAACTACACAACCTCACTCGAAACCGTCAGTAGGGCACAATTATCATTCATAATCACGTCGCTCGCTATATGACATGCATAGTGACATTGTGGTATGATCGTGCTTTTGATTTTGTACCCTTCTAATGACGCCTTAGGGTTAAATTTCGATAAATAACTTTGTCATAAACATAACATATGTCAACGAATGTGCCAAGTGGCTCGGAAATTTTTTGGTTGACATATCTTCTTGATTGTGTATCTAGTTAGTTAACTGTTCATGTATAAAAAATCCAATTATATTTTTTCAATCGTATTTGTAAAAACTGTATAGTAATTTTTATCTATCATTCCATCTTTATGTATACAGTTTTAATGCCAACACACAAATTCAGTACTATTAAAGAATCAACCAGTATTGCCAGAATCTGTAAGCACCCTTGATTTATATTTGTACTCAAAAATTCGTTTCTATATTATTACTTACAAGACGCAACTATCTTACCATATCTCAATGACGGTGCAAACGAAGGCAGACAACACTTGCTAAGACCTACTCATTTGCGACTTATATATAATTTCAGATTTGAGAATTCCAACTATGATCTTACATTGAGTCGAAAATCACTTCAATAACAAATATGCCGTCAAAGACGTTAAAGCACACTCAAGTTCTTAACTTTCTAATTTGTAACCACCATTATGACAAAAATATTACAGGGAATGTTGAAATTATGAGCCAAAGTGTCGAAACACACAAATCTGAAACAGAATTTGTCTTTGCTACTTAACAGAAAATACACACTACCTGGTATATTATATATATTTGCTAATCATACATACGAAAACAATTCAAACTAAACATTGCAACAAATCGTTCAAACACTCCGTACTTTCGCACAGCTCCTTCAACCGTTCCAACTGAGATCCGCTGAAATTCGAATGCGTGGACACCACACACAGCATCCTCTTGTCCGAGAAAGATATTATCACCCCATTCGTCTCAAATAGTCCTTGAAAACGCCCCAAATCGGGGACTTTCTACCGCTTTTGTGGAAGCCCAGTTTCAGCACGTTGTAAGACAGTGGTGATATCTTACGTATGAACTGGTTCGAACTGGCCGCTACCAGTAAAGTTAAAACGCAATAAGGTAAAAGCTGTTCGGAGATTTTACCAGTTAACAGGTGGCATAACGCTTCGAATATCCAACCGCTGAGCACTGGCAATTGGTCTTGAGACACCGCTGTTTCAAATACCTGTAAACAAATTAATACACATTAAAATTATTTAATAATATATATAATATGTGCAATGAACAAAAAGGCAAGAGATATTTTTTGTAAAGACGCTGGTATGCAATAACACTAAAATAAAAATTACGCCAGCATTTCTGGTGTGTAGTTTTCTTATACGTCATAAACGGTGAACCACTATTTATTCATATTAAAGCTGTAGTAGGTGCCTAAGTAAATAAAAAATATTTTATTTTATGTTACTTGCTGCTGTGGAATCCTCCACAGGCGGGTCCGACTCGCGCTTGGCCAATTTTTTATAATAAATTCATAGCTGTAAAATTGTTAATTTTAATAATAATTAATATCTGACATTCACATACCGCCATTTAGCCCCAAATAAAGCATTAACAATATGGATACTAAACAACGGATAAACAAACTTATATACTTTTTTTTGTAAATACACACATATTATTTATAATAAATAACATACTTTTTAAAACAAACCTCAAAAACAATCTCAGCATTCAACACAGAGCGCTCAATCCACTTATCTCTATCGTTTATCACACCAAAGTCCACCTTTTCCGTTTCTTTGCAACATTCGAGAAACTCGATCACGACTCTGCTAAGCGTAGCGGCCGGCGGCAGAGTCTCCCTGAGGAAGTATTTCATTGTAGACGCGACGATTTGCTTGCTCTCCCTCGACTGGCACTGTCTCAAAACTTTGTAGAGTAGGGTTATACGCTCCATCGAGTTCATTAGTACGTCCGGATCCATGTTAGAAACGTCCGATGTTAATTTCGGACTAAGAAGTTTGTTGTCGGCTGTAAAATTATAATTTTAAAATGAATGTAAAATTAATTAAAATGTATAAACAATAATTTTTAAGTTACTACTAACCCATATGGATGTAATGAGTTGTCGTGAGGAAACCTTCATGCACGCCTGCGAAGAGATTCAAAGGTTGTGTGTGAAGTCGGCCCGCGTGGTCGACTAAGGCCTAATCACCCTATACGGGTAGGCTCGTGCCCCTCGGTGGTGACGTTTAATGAGTTGATGATGATGAAGTTGTCAGAAATAAACGTTTATTAATATTATAAAGACCAAGTGCTGGGACAGGTATTCTCACACAGTATGACCTTGGAGAGGGCAATTGTAATATAATATAGCAAATAACTTACCAGAGAAAAGGTGTACAAGCAATATTTGCAACGCGTGATGTTCACAATACCCTTTCATATTGTCCAAGAGCTTCTCTATTACTGTGTTCTTCAAGTCTTTGGGCAGGATTTGTTGACGTATCGTTGTTATTATACCCTAAAATCACACCATTTTATCGATACATATAAATAAAATGAGAGAGTCTATTTCTGATATTGAAATAACTATTTTTTATGCATTGATGAATATTTTTACGGTACATACGCCAAAAATAATATGTATGAATGTATATACCACAGATTTCCCAATACAGGAGATGGGGCAAGCCGCGTTTAAAGTGCGACAACTGTAAGCTTAACGAGCATACACTGGCTACCAGTTTACGCTCTGTGAGACGATTCAAGACGCACGAATATTAGAAGAAATTACCGTTTTTTTCCAAAATGCCATCCTGTGCAATTGTAACATGCCATCATCGCAATGAATCAGTAAATTTACCAAGAAATATAATAACTTTTCACAGGTAAGAACCGTAAAGAAATTGCGACACTGGGACTGCCTATAAACTTGGCGGCTTGTCCAGTCTAATGTATATTCTGATGTCTGTGGTATATACATTTATACACATACGCCTGGGGATCTCACTCCCGCCATGTCTCTGGCATAGAGGTCATCCATAAATTACGTTACAAAAATGTCATGTACTTTTAGCTAAGATAAACAATTAACTAACAAGATGCACAACCACGAAGAAACTTTTACCAAACAATGTCCGAGCCGCATCACACAAACGTATAGGTATAGTTTTATTTATAACATTTATATATTTATTTAAATTTTGACCTTAACGCGTCACTAACAGGGTACAAAATCACGGGCAAACAACTATGTCATTACGTATTAACATACGACATGTGAAATTTGAAAAAAATACTGCCCAACCGACGCGATGGGAAAAATTTTGCTGCCGACACTTTTCGAGTGAGTTTGCTGCACAAATATTGTTTATCGAAGACTGTTTGTGTGTCAAATTAACGTTTACAATCGTGGTTCCGACCCCTCATTTCAACACCCTAAAAACATCTTACATAACTTACCCTCACTATAAGATCCGTGCAATAATGTCTAGGTCGCTGCAGGAGATTGTCCACGGCCAAGTTGATTAAGTCCGGATAACCCAACTCTATGAGGGCGAAAAGTACCGTCCAATACAAACTTTGCTCGTAAAATGATATTCTGTAAATAACGAAACGTTTGAATATAATGGAAAATAATCATCATTGGCGATGTTATTTTTCAATGAGGCCAAGTCTCATTGAAAAATAATAAATAAATATCCACTGACATTCACGCAGCGCCATCTATCCCCAAGTTAAGCGTGAAGCCTGTATCATAGGTACTAAATTACGGATAAACATACTCATATACATTTTGTTTTGTAAATACATATAATACATAGAAAACACCCAGACCATTACAAACAGACATGATCATGTACACAAGTGTTTGTACTGCCCGGGGATCGAGCCTGGAACCCTTGGTGTTGCAGCCGGCCTCTCAACCGCATCACCAAATGGGTCATTAAAATAAACCACTGACATTCAGACAGCGCCAACGAGCCCCAAACTAAGCATTAGTATGTAATTTGGTTACTGAACAACGGATTAACATACTGAAATATATTTTTTTAATAAACACATACATATTATACAAGCACATAGACCAATATTACACGGGATAATATCTGCGCACTAAGGTGATACCTACCTAGACGACTCCGTATTGAGTCTACCACCTAGTACAATACAGACTCAGGTGTAACCTTATATGAACAATAATTAACCAGATGCACAATCACGAAGAAATATCAATAAAAAATGTCCGTACCGCTTGTAACATACGTTTACACATCATCATCAGCTCATTAAACGTCCCCACCGAGGGGCACGAGCCTACCCGTATAGGGTGATTAGGCCTTAGTCGTCCACGCGGGCCCAGTGCGGATTGGACGACTTCACACACAACCTTCGAATCTCTTCGCAGGCGTACATGAAGGTTTCCTCACGATGTTTTCCTTCACCGTAAGAGCGTCGGATAACGTACATATATTTTTGAAAATTCGAAAATACATTGATACGTGTCGGGATTTGAACCTCAGCCCTCCCGATAGGCGACAGTCCACACCTCTGAGCCACCGACGCTCATACGTTTACACATGTTATATTTATTAAAATTTTGCCCTTAATACGTTGTTAAAAGGGTACAAAATTAAAAGCACGTACACACTACAATGTCACTATAAAATGTAGCGTGCGACGCGATTAAGAATGAAAATTTTGCTCAACTGACGGATGGGCATAATTTCGACGTGGACACTTTTTGAGTGATATTGTGCAACCAGTTATTGTTTACCTAAGGGTATAACTTACTTCGAGCGTCGGTGGCTCAATGGTGTGGACTGTCGCCCTCCTACCGGGAGGGCTGAGGTTCAAATCCAGCCACGTACCAATGTGTTTTCGAGTTTCCGAAAATTATATGTACGTTTATCCGACGCTCTCACGGTGATGGAAAACATCGTGAGGAAATCTGCGCAAGTCTGCGAAGAGATTCAAAGGTTGTGCGTGGCATCCAACCCGCACTGGGCTCGCGTGGTCGACTAAGGCCTAATCACCCTATACGGGTAGGCTAGTGCCCCTCGGTGGGGACGTTTAATGGGCTGATGATGATAACTTACTTCGAGTTTGGCGCCAAGTACTGCCTCACAGCGGTGTTCAGATGAGGCACAAGCTCTCTACACAAATGTGCGGCAGCCGACTGCGGTCTCCCGGTCAATTGGAGGAGACAACCTTGTAGTGCCGCGTGACGTAACGGCGCGTACGATGACGTCAGAGACTGTAGCAATTTCTGATGCACCGATGATAGTTCCTGTTGAATAATATTTTTATAAGTCCAAAGAAATAACACTTCTACTTCTTTTTATGGATCAACATCTTCATCATCTTATACGTCCCCACCGAGTGGCATGAGCTTATTCGTATATGGTGTATACGCCTTAGTCGTCCACGCGGGCTCAGGGGGAATTGGCCGACTTCATGCACACCCCTTGAATCTCTTCGAAGGCGTGCGCAAGTTCCTCAGACGTTTCCGTACCGTAAGAGCGTCGGATAAATGTGCGTATAATTGCGAAAAATCATAAATACGTTGCTGTATCACCCTTTACGGGTAGGCTCGTGCTCCTCGGTCGGGACGTTAAATAAGCTGATGATTCGAATCTATAATACACACTTATACCTTACGGTGAAGGAAAAATCATGAGGAAACCTGCGCATGCCTGCGACGAGATTCAAAGGTTGTGCGTGAAGTCGGCCATTAAGCACTGGGCTCGCGTGGACGACTAAGGCCTAATCCTAACAGGTAGGCTCGTGCCCCTCAGTGGGGACGTTTAATGAGCTGATGATGCGAATCAGCTTTACGGCTAGGGATGGCGGTGACCGCAACTTACTACTAATAAAACTACTTTCATCTGGTATTCATAGATAGTTGTGCCCCTCGGTAGGTACTTTCAATAAGATTATGATGATGATACACCTATCTAGCCAATTACAGATAACTCCATCGCTGGCTCAATACACCGCGAGTACTGTATATTTCGTGCGATGTATACCGACCTGCAGCGTCGGTGGCTCAATGGTGTGGACTGTCGCCCTTCTACTGGGAGGCCTGAGGTTCTAATCCCGCCACGTACCAATATGTTTTCGAAATTTCGAAAAATATATGTTCGTGAAGTCGTCCAACTGGGCTAGCGTGGACTACTTAGGCCTTATCCTTACGGCTAGGCTCGTGCCCCTCGATGGGTACTTTCAATGAGCCAATTATGATTATGATGCCACACTTATCTACCCACTAACAGATAACTTCATTGCTGGCACAATACACCGCGAGTACTGTATATTTCGTGGTATATATACCGACCTGTATCGGCGACGCGCTGTCCATCGCCGCTAAGTACAGCGCCAACGCGTGCAGTATCGCTCTAGACGCGGCGCTGTAGTGCGTGTCGCGCGCATGCGCCGGCCCCGTACACGCGGCCGCCAGCGCCCCGCCCCACCACCACTGGGACGCGCTCGTGAACGCCACGGTGGCGTGGGACACCGACGATAACAGGGTCACACGGGCGCAGGTGCCTGTTTGTGACTAATGGATGATATTGTTATTAGCGTCGGATAGCGGACATATATTTTCAAAAATTCAAATCAAATCAAATATTATTTATTAGGATCGTCGGTGGCTCAATGGTGAAGACTGTCGCCTTCCTACCGGGAGGGCTGAGGTACAAATCCCGACACGTACCAATGTGTTTTCGAGTTTTCGAAAATATATGTACGTTATCCGACGCTCTTACGGTGAAGGAAAACACCGTGAGGAAACCTTCATGCACGCCTGCGAAGAGATTAGAAGGTTGTGTGTGAAAGTCGTCCAATCCGCACTGGGCCCGCGTGGACGACTAAGGCCTAATCACCCTATACGGGTAGGCACGTGCCCTTCGGTGGGGACGTTAATGAGCTGATGATGATGATGATTATTTATTTCAATAAAAAGTAATAAATATACATAAAAGCTCAAAATTCACAAAGGTTGGCAAAAATCACATTATGCCTGAACTAGGTAAACGTGTTTTTCAGGCGACTTATTTGCTGAATTACATTTTTGATTGTATTTCACTTACATGGTAAAATAATTTAAAAATCACGCAATTCGTAACAAATAGTTTAAAGTTATCTATAATAATATTCCTAGTTTTATCATATCAAAACAACAAATAACTAAAACGAGTAAAAAATATTTACTTTTCATTTTCAAAAACACAATACAACATAAAAATAAAACTTACAAATTGAAACAACTTGAAAATTACCAAAATTTGTATAATTCGATTACTAAGGCCAGTTTTACTTATCTACTAGTAATAAATTCTCTGTATCCTCATAGGACATTGAAGTGAGGACGCGCTTTAGGTTATTTTTACAGCAGTTTTGTGAATATATGCTAATCACAGCATTCAGTCTATTGTATAAAAAAGGGCAGTCTATTGTATAATTCGAAAAACTCATAAATATAGATTTGTAAGGTTAGTGTAAGCTACGGTTTTGTATATGTAACATAATGCATCCTACAAACAAATGTACATTTATTGAATACAATGTGCAGTTGTGTCTATGAAAGCATAAAATTTTTTTTAATGCATATCTTGCAGCCGAAGGGTTCTCTAGCCTATTTTCCCCATCATAACACGTGAACCTACATACCTTCGGTTCCAACATTTGTGACGTCACATCCATCAACAGCTGGAGGCAGCTGTTGACGTCAATGTCCTTATTCTTCTTTCTTCTTTTCAATTCACGACGAACTTTAAACGATGCAACGTCGGTTAGATCTGCAATAAGTAACAAATTAATAAAGCAACCATTGAAAAGTCAAAAGTAGTAAGAGCGTTGGATAAACATAATTTTGAAAATACATTGGAACGTGACGGGATTTGAACCTTCAGCCCTCCAGATCGAAAGGCATTAGGCAACAGTTCACACCATTGAGCCCACGGCGCCTTATACAAATTCTGAATGTGCAATTAATACAATCTGAATGTGCAATTAATTATTTCATTCTTTTTCAAAATTTAGCTTGACAATAACACGGGAAAAAGTTAGCACCATGACAATGGTATTCTTATCTTTTGTCACCACAAATAACGTCATCTATCATTCAGACTTACCTGAAGCCATTTTGAGATACTCCATGCTGAACTGGGCATAGTGGTATCCGTCAAAGCGGTTCATTATTGGTATTCGTTCCAAATTGACCGCGTCAAACATGGAATACGCTGACTGTACCGACTAATATTTTCGAAGGACGTTGCATTCTAGGAAGGAATATTATTCTTCATTTTCTTGAAAAGACAGCCATACAAAACAGATAACAATCAAAAACATACTCAGTCTTATAGTTTCGCGAAACACTAATTAATCAGACTCGTAACTTAAATAATAAACTAAATGCACAAAATGAAGTAAAAAGTATAGATTTGTGATATGCTCGCAAAACAATCGAAAAAAGTGTCCCGAATGCAGCGACAGCACGTACACATAAAATTGTATTCTCTTCGGCGGTTCGTTATTGAGTCACGGGTGGCGTATCTAACTTTATATACACATAATATCATTGGATGTACAATCACGAAGAAACAACAAACAAAAATTGTCCGAGCTGCTTGCGAAAGGAACATTTGCGAAGGAACGGATAAGATCCACCATTCACGCGTCGTAGGTTACGTGAAAGCCTGTGTCCCAAACAGGTGTTATAGGCTGATGATAATGATGTAAATATCACTTAAGAAATAATAACTTACCCATTAGTAACATGGTGCCTAACTCTAGGCACGTGCAAAAGGCCTTTCCTTCTAACTGTTGGTACAGTGGTGATCAACAGCTGAGTGATACCTCTAACGGCCCAATGGGTGCCGTTTCCTTGCAACGCACCTAATAGGCCTACCCATCTCTTCAAACTGTTTCTTTGACGACCATCCTATTAGATTTACTCTGAAAATAAATCCATTTTAAATATAGATAAAAAACAAAACATGTACCATTACAGATTCATATTCTATAATCTAAGCATAAGAAGGTGTTAATTTGGAAATATTACTTTTTTTTAATTTACCACTCTAGAAACAAAAGAACGAAAAATATTTAAATTTATTTTAAAACAAAACTAATTTTCTTCTTATATAACAACATGCTATCTTACAGTAGCTTTGATATCTATTCAATGAGTTTACTTATGAAAAAGTATTACCAACTGTTTGCTTATAGAGTAAATATATGTAACTACATTTTAGTGTTTAATTCACCTACCTAAACAAGAAAGCCTCCAACACATCCATATCTTGAAGCGCCTGTAGGGGCAAGTCGATTCTTTGAATTTGATTGTCTTTAGATGCCACCTCCACTGACGACCACGCAATTGGCGGAATTAAAGCTATGTTACTTATAATATCCAATCTGAAATAGAAAATACAAGCAGTTGTTAGTACCCATAATACTGGCTTCACGCTTAGTTTGGGGCTAGATAGCGCTGTGTGAATGTCAGTGGATATTTATTATTATTATGTTCCAGGCTAATGCTTAGTTTGGGGCTAAATGGTGCTGTGTTGTGCACAAAGCTGTATTCCATTCTTGTGCATTTTTTTCTTACTTCTTTTGAACCCAAAAAGATTGTCATATCAATAATTAAAATAAATAAGTTTCCACAACTTCACTACGTCGTTTGTATTTACCTTGACAAACTGATGATTAAACTTTCAATCGGCTTCTATAGCACTTTGCGATACAGTCTTCGTTCTTAGCGTAGACATTTTGATCCAATAGTCTATTAAAGTGACTAGCTTATCGCCCACCAGAAGTAGATCTGGCTGAGGTCCCGAGTCTTGATGCTGGATCAGCTGTCTGAGGACTAGGGTTTTGTGTCCTGGAAACAAATATGTAAACTTGTATTAAGAATGTGATATTTGGTTTAATAAATAAATAATCCCTGAAATTCACATAGCTTTTTTTCGAACTGACTACACCTGTTGGCCGCAGATGGCCTTTACAGCTTCACCGGGCAATGAGGGTATTTGTAATTTAATAATCTGTCAAGTATAATAGCAAATTGCTCTCTTCCCATTGGTTATTCGCGTGACATTTGGATATTTAATGTCACTACAAACATCAGTGACCAATAGAAATTATCCTAGACCTTTCACCAACGTAGCGCCATGTAGTGAGGTTTTACATTGCAAAAACCCTCATTGGCGAGTACAGATGGCTCTCAACCTTAAATATTCACACAGCGCCATCTAGCCCCGAACGAGGCTAGATGGCTAAGGAATAACCTGTACTATGAGTTCTAGACAACGGATTTTATACGGATAACATACTTATATACTTTCTTTTGTAGATAAATACATTTACAAACACTCAACCATTACAAACAGACATGTTCATGCACACAAATGTTTGTACTGCCCGGGGATCGAACCCGGAATGTAGTAGCTAACGTCCCAACCATTACACCAGATGGGTCGCCAATTGGTAAGGTAGCCAGCTATACTACTAAGGTGTTTGATACAACTGGCATTACAAATTATTTTTACGTGAACATGTTTGTTTGTACTGGTCTGGGTGTTTCGATGTATAATATGTATATTTACAAAATTATCTATATAAGTATATTTATCTAATGTTTATTCCCCATAGTACAAGCTACTTTAATTAAGGGAGCTTTATGAAAGCGTATATTTCAAAAAGTGTTGTAAAAATAATGGTACACTACACACACACAGCTTTTCTAATCTTACACTTCTACGCTACTATATAGTCGGAGAGCCGGCCGTTTTAAAGTCCTATGGTTCAGATACATTAACATTTTTTTAATATAGTCTGAGAAAAATAGAACTAAGGGTCTGATTTGATGCCCGCATGAAAAATTATGACCTCACAGAAACATAAAATACTCGATGAGTAGAATTGAGTTTTCAATGGTCGACAAGCCCAATTCATTCACGAACGTGAGTCGACCACAATCAAAGCGCCCTTTCAATTGTCGACTCACATCCGTGTTATTTAAGGTACTTACCTTCACCAAATACTTGACAACCGCATACAAACAACTAATAGCCGACTGCGTCCTATTAACATTTCCGTCGATATTCAACTCCGACCATATCTCCTCAAACGTCAACGCATTCGACACATTCTCCATCACCATCTGTATGACATTATCCACAATGACGTTTTCCGTCACCACAGCTGTCACTCGGAATGAAACGTCAGCGGCCACCGGACTTTCTACCACTTTTTTGTTTTTAATCAAAAACGATAAGTACTGTAGCGATATAACTGTGAATATAGCTATATTTTTCGCTAGACTAGACGGTAGGATATATTCAATGCATTTATCTAGTAAATCACAGTCGGTTTCGTCGATGACTCGCATCATTCGGTCCATTGCGTCCAATAGACCTGTTAGAATCGTCTGAAGTATCACGAACTCTTGATAAAATAATTTGTCTTGAAACACTTGGTGACAGCGTCTGGTGTATCTGTCAATTGTCAATTCTACATTTAAGCTAAAGTTTTCAGATTGACTCAAAGGGCGGTTCTGTTTAGGGAACAACCTAATCACATCCGTAAGACATTTGTCTAGAGTTTCTACACACACTTGGTACATATATGGTATTTCTGGTGGTGAGAACTCCACTTCTTCATCAGACAGTTGGAGATTACCAAACTTTTCTTTCACATCGTCCGTTATGGGGATAAAGAACTGCGATTTCGATTCTTTATTATCGCTCTTTTTAAACACATGTAATGTGTTAGCAACATTCAATTTGTTACTGTCTACCGTTGAAATATCTTCTTTCATTTTCATCATTTCTTGTTGATCTCTCATTTTGTCTTTCTCAATCTCTCTCGCGTCATGCGCTGATACGACGTTCAGGAATTCTCTCATGAAACTATCACAGGCTACTTTGAAACATGTACATAGTAGTTTTCTGTCAAACTCTGGGCAACTCATAACTGTAGTTAAGTCCTCTTTTGATAGATTAGCTAGGAGCAAAGCCAGTTCATTATGTTTCGCTACTTTGGGTTCCGTACAATCAGACTGGCAACACCTAGGACAAAATATATCGTCAGCAATCTCATCTGTTATATTTTTTTATGTATTAACTAAGCATGCATGTACTTTAGGTCAAATTTATAATGATGACGCGTCGACGACTACAGCCTATACACCCGCGTACGGGTAGGCTCGTTTCCCTTGGTGGGGACAATTAATGAGCTGATGATGATGAAATCATTTATCTAGTTTTTAACAATGATGTAAAAAGTATAGATTCGTGATATGCTCATAAAACAATCGAAAAAAGTGTTCCGAATGCAGCGACAGCACACATACACATAATTCGAATGAGCGTACATTTACCTAAATAAAGCCTACAAACTGTATTCTATTTGGCGGTTCGTTTTAGTGGCACGGGTGGCGTATCTACCTTTATATACAGAATATCATTGGTTTTTAAATTTATATGTAAATTGAGTGAAAATTACCTGTTTTTAACTTGATTCAATAACCAATTAGCATCGACATTAGTAGTGACAATATACTGCGGGTTTATCGCTCTATCCTGTGATAAATCAAGTGGGGACAAATCGAACACACTGGAAGCCAGTGAGTTCAACTCCATTACTAAAGACGAGTACCTGCAAAAAAAATTTGAAATCACAAGATATAGTTTATATAATCATACGTTATATAAAAAACAAATAAAATTTGGTCATTCCTATATTTAAACTTGCTTATAATTGGCGTTGTTCTTGTTAATCGGTTGTCCGATGTGAAACGGCGGTGTAGGGTATTTTATGTATTAAAACCTCTTTGAAGACACAAAGATATATTTTATGAATTCAAAATGAACCTTAAATAGAGTAGGATAGGGCCTATCACTAAAAAATAAATGAAATTTGTTATTTCTATACTTATTTAGCCAGGCCTATGATCGGATCTGCCTTCAATCTCCTAATAAGTCGATTATTCGATGTTAAAAAGATGGTGTCGGGCCTCAACGTATATATATGTTGTAATATTATTTAATAATGTATTTACCTCACATGAACTTTGTCTCGCTGTAACAGCTCCAATGCTACCTGCACATCTTCCTTCGAAAGCTGAACGTGTATCTTATCTACGGGCATATCTTTGAGTATTTTACATCGTTCCACTGCGAGTCTTGCAAATCTAGGAAAAGTTTAGGAATACATTATAATAGAAGGTACCGATAACATGGTTAAATCAAATCGAAACGAATATTGCTATATGTATTTGTAAAAGCCGAGGCACCTTGTCATTATTGACTCATGTCTCTCTCTTTAACTCTCATTCACTGTTTACGCTGTCACCAAACCAATTATGAAATTCAAACGATACTGAGGATAAATATTCGCTCTTAAACCCCTAATAATGACTGGATATGTCGAACATTCTGGATTTTTTATTAAAATTTAAGTTCACGCAACATATTTTTTACATTAACTTTAACTTTATAAATATGGCTACTGACAATAATATCTACCTTAATCTTTTCATTTCTATCGGTTGAAATCAATATGCGTTTAATGCGTAAACGCCTACAACGTATCTAAGATTGTCTGTCCAATTATAGTTTGTCGATGTCTTCACTGAGAAAACTTATCGATGACTTTCGATCACACTATGTGCTTTGCAAATTGCTGTTAAGCATAGCATTTATAAATAACAAGCTCACCTGACAGCCATCGCCGGTTCCAACTTGCCGATGATGCGACAAATCAAAAATACTAAAGCACCTGATTGGCTCTCGTGACATTGCGACAAAATTTTATAAGTGTTCAATGCGAATTCATCCTGTAAAACAAACATAGTAAATAATAAATATCCACTGACTCTCACACAGCGCCATCTAGCTCCAAACTTAGCATTAACCTGTAATATGGGTACTAGGCACCGGATAAACACACTTGTATACTTTTTTTTGTAAATACATACATATTATACATACACCCACATTAATACAAACAGACATGTTCATGCCCACAAATGTTTGTACTATCCGGGGATCGAACCCGAAACCCATGGTGTAGTAGCCGACGTCTTTAGTGAAATATATGATTATAATTTAACGACTGTAAAAATCAATTATGTGTATAATATATGTGTTTCCTGTTAGGACACGATATTATTAAAGTAAATCCGACCCATTCATGTCGAAACTTCTCTCTCTCACACTTAAAACAGTATGCGGTTTCTTCGTATAATACTAGGTGTGCCCTGCGGTGTTGTCCACGGCAAAAAAAATTATTTATTTTTTATTTAAGTTCACCTACAGTTGTTACATTTAATACAAAAATCATATAAAATCAGTAGTTATGCCACAATACACAACCAGTAACAGGCAAACATAACATGCAGTTATATAACAGTACTGTTAGTTTTTATAAACATATTTTTAAAAGTCTAACTAACAACCCACAATAATCTCAAAAAGAAGAAATATTTAAATAGCTCTTGAAATTTTCAAGGAGTAAAACGTAGCCTTTGTGTCAATCCAGGGTGTCATCTACTACACTATAGTTAATTGAAATCTCTTCAACTGTTTAGACGTGAAGAAGTTACAAACATACATGCTTATACACTCACAAACTTTGCTTTTATAATATTAAAGTGATTAATGAATTACCTTCAAACAACTCTGGCATCTCGCAGCTACAGCTTGCAAAACCAAACCCGACGCTCCAGCAGTCTGTTGCACTTTAGATATCAAAGTCTGGATCAAATCTCCGATATTGGCTGACTAGAATATGCACTCGATTCACAAGAAGCATGTTAGGGTGACCGCCTCGGCGAGACCATTCTCCACCTTAAATGATTAAAGTATTTCTAGAACATCCGGTACACCACAATCGTTGACTTACTTTTTATGAACTGCCAAAAAGGAATGTCTCCATATATTTTACATGAAAATTAGTTATATTTAACGTTATTGTTCATAGCAATCATTGACTTTATATTGATTGGTTTCAGTGTATTTAAAATTTTGCAAATAATCAAAGTCATCAATGAAAAGCATATGAATAAGGTGCGCTTTTATAAAAATAAGGTTTGAAATTTTATTGCGGATGGTGGAAACTACCGGAAACGTTGCACATGCACCATATTTATTACTAAGTAACCATCCAAACAAATATCCTAATGATTTGTACGCAGATTGCAGTTGACATCCCATCTACCCGCAATCTTAATCAGGTCATCGGTTTTTTTTATAAATAACCTTTTAACTGACATTCACATAACGCCATCTAGCCCCATTTTAAGCGAAGACCTTGTAGTGAGGGTGATAAAACATACATACTTTTTTCTTGTGAATACATACATATTATACATAGAAAACACCCAGACCATTACAAACAGACATGTTCATGCACACAAATGTTTGTACTGCCCGGGGATCGAACCCGGAACCTTAATGGAATAGCCGAGTCTCAACCATTACACTACTAGTGGTGGTGAGGTTGACCTACGCTTCGTTTCCCGTTACATGGACGCCACAATCTTTCCTTATCGGCCATCAGTTCACTATACAGACTATGTGCCCTGATCATATCCACTGCTATTTACTAATCCTGTAGTATTCCTATCCTTGTATCTCACTCTCTCTCTTCAACATATCGCAGTCTACTGCTGGACATAGGTCTCCCCCATCTTGCGCCAGATATCCCGGTCCTCCGCTTTCCTCATCCAGCCTTGTATACTCACAAAATATTCGCAGTACGCCATCACGCAAGCAATCTGAAGTATATCGGCGCATAGTAACCTTGTATCACCGCTTTGCGCACTCAGTGGCAAGTTCCTTGCGAACCCGATCAGCTTCTGCCAGTACTTGTGTGATAGGAAGTTAAGTCTATAACAAATGAGTTGACATAATTTAAATATATTATTGAAATAGTAATAAGAAGAAATATATCAATTCTGTTTCATTCATTATGAGTATATCTTTTTTTTAACAACTGAAAAAGAAAGCAAACGTACTTAATCTTTCATTCACCTAATAGGGATTCTAGTAATAAATTTACGAAAACATTGTTATGTTAAATTATTGTAAGCTTTAACAATATATGAAACAAATTTAAAAAATAAACTTGCTTTAACAATATATGAAACAAATTTTAAAAAAGGTAAACACGTTTGTGTAATCAAGTGGTCGTTTGGACAATTACAACATACAAAAACAAGAAGTTTTGGGTTCAATCCCGGCGCAACTCTAATAGTTATGTACTTGTTTATATCTGATTGTATTAGTATTGTATAATGTCTATTAAAAAAAATACGTTCGTATTAGTTGTTTAAGTTAGACAAATAGTTTTAAGATAGATGGCGCTGTGTATGATATATGTCTATCTTTCATACAAATGTACGCGTTTTGTGTATGTGTGTGTATGCAAGCAAGAGTTTATGTAACATCTTATGTACATTATGGTTTGGCAATAAAAATGATTGAGTATTGAGTATGTGTATAATTTGTACATGTGCAATTTACCTTATCAACAAATGAGACCAGTGTACAGTCAGCAGCGGAGCTCTATGCGCTGACCTCAGACATATTAAATTGAGCAGATCCAAGGGTATATTCTCTTCAGGACTGTACAAGCCAGTGTTGAGGCCGCTTTGTTCGTTGTGAAGGAGATTCTGTGCAGTCTTCGCGGTTAATGGGAACAAACATCCATCTGTTAAGTAATATTTATTATTTTAACTTAAGATTAGTAATTTTCATTTTAAGGTTTTTTTCGCTCTAAGAATAAAATAAATAAATAAAAATTTATTGTGTTAGAATGTATTATTTATAAGTGTTATATTTGTATAGCTACTTGCCTTTAAACCTATAATTAATATATTTACTAATACATATAAACGTTGTAATAATGTAAGAGCAATGAATTATGATTTGTTAAGAGTATCTCAAATGACTACTGCCGCCACCACGCCACCGCGTACCGTACCGGTCTGGCAGGTAAACGCAAAAGAGTATAAAAAGGTGGCGTGGCGGCGGTAGGGGGCATTCTGTCTTGAGCAGTAACAGTGTATGGTTGTCAAATATTATTGTGAACTGGTATAAATATATCCTGATTACGCACAAACAGTGTATCAATTCATAACCACAACCTGAATCTCGCTACATCGCCGAAAGGAGGCTTATAATTGATACTTATTTTACTGATTACAACTATCCAAAATTCTTGGTTTCTTTCAACAGTGAATCAGTTAAGGACAGTGTTTATCACTTCAAACCAGGTGATCAATCTAGTCGTCCCGTTCCTTCATAAAACAAAAAAGAAGGTACCCTCACAATAAAAAAAATATCAAAAAATCAAAAAGTTCTTTATTACTTTCCAAAACACGTGCTTATAACTGGTAGACGAAGCCTCCTTTTAAGTAAAATTTTGCCTGTGTACAATGTAAGTACCTTATGAGATTGTGAGAATTCCCTTTTTTTATTCCGCCATTTTGATGGCTTTTGACGAGGGTAAATTAAGTAATTTAATATACAAGTCAAATTGGATATGAAGAATGTGATTTAGTTTTTTTAATTTAGTTAAAATGGAATCAATATAAATATACCTGTCAAATGCAGCATGTGTTTTACATGAACAATAATATTTACGCAGACCGCATACAACAAACTGTGATTCTGACCCTTATCGCCACTCATCTTACGGTCCAAATCCGAACAGCTCGCCTCGTGGCAACCGTCCATTTCTACGATTGCGTACGTTAACGTTCTAAACAGAAACCTCACTAGAATCACATCGGGCGATAGATTTGCGCAGTTCTCATTAACATTTTGTACATTTAATGGGTCGACATCGGTTTTCACGTTGAAAAATATGGAGTGAGGTGAAATACATGTTGCTTTCAAATAGTTTATAGACAAAAGTATTTCGCTCTCCGGTATCAGGATGAGCACTTTGCGAAGTAGCACCATTATTATTGCTAGGTAGCGTAGTTTAAGTTTGTACGGTGATGTAGCCTGTAACAAAATTATGTTTTAGGAAATGAAGCCTAAGTATATAATGTTCAAAAAGTCAAAAGCAAAATACCTTTTTGATTAACTACATTTGTTTCTAAGACGCAAAATAATATTTTAACCTTTTTTTTGGAATTTCAGACTAGGTGGTCAATTATTAACAAAAAAATCAAAGCAAAGAAAAACTTATTTTTAAAAAGGTTATTATTTTAATAAAATAAATCATTTCAAATTTAACTATCAACTGATAACCTCATTATACATAATTCACATGACAATAACAGCTGTTCTTCATTTCGCTCTTTTTTCCTTTCAATGGATTAACACAAAAAAAACTTAAATTATACAGTTATTTTTACCTGATCCGGTGGCGCTTTGAACAAAGTCCTCAACAGTAGCTCGACACGCGGCTGCGCTCGCAACACATCCCGATGCGTGGTCTGCACAAGTCTTTCCAGCGAGGATATCGCTTCCACGGTGTCCAGTTCTACTGACCTCTGCGATACTACATTTAGTAAGGTATCGCAAGCCAACTCAGACCAGCGGTAGTAGCTCTCTGGATTCTCTTGGGAGAGAGACAGCACGCATGATACCAGATCTAGTACCTAGAAAGGAAAAAATATGGTTACTTGACTAGGTGGTAGTGGTTTAGGTACCACCGTTGTGCCAGATATCGTTCCTTAACCCTTTGACTGCCAATGACGCTCTAAGGCTCCAGACACGACTCTTGAGTCTGGATACCTGGCGTTTAAAGGGTTAAAATAGGAATGTTTTATACTTCTATCTTTCGGGATGAGACACATGCACAGAGATTCTGAGTAGGGTGTGCAAAGTGAGTGACACTTATCGCAAAAACATTAAATAATTAATTTTTTGTCAAATTGAGTGCTGTTGATAGCAGATCGCCTATGGTTTCAAATCTGTCTAAGAAAATGGGCTAATAAGTGGGAATCATTTAATATGGCGGCGATTTTTCGGGTTATCTGAACGCACATGCTATACACAGCCTATTTGCGTATATGGAGTGCACGCTACTATATAAGAGACCTGAAATCTGTCGTCACGAATGACGGAGGATTCACTAATGATCTTGATTTCCTTCAACCTCATGCCATGGTCAGGCGTCTCGCTACCCACCAGGTCAGAGAATGACATAATAAGTGACACGTAATCAACCAATCAACTTACCTGTTGGATACATAGAGCAGGTGTCTGACACAAAAAAAAACCTACTGCGACTGATTTCTAACAGCCAAGGACTTAATAATACAGCCAGCAACTTTTATTTAGTTTTTTTGTCTATTATATTCTGCATATAATATACATATTGCTTTTATTCTAAATATGAAATAATCTTTTGTTTTGCGTATTCTAATAAATGCTTCTCTATCTTTTTCTAAAAGAAATGGCTGTCGACGAACTGTCGCGATATCATTAACACGAGATGATATTTTTCGGTCACTCATCCCGTGTTCGATAGTTCTTTAACATGCACTGAATAAATTTTATACCAACCAACTTACCTTCTGCTGGTGCATTGTTTTCTGCAACATATAGAAGAGAACCTCTCTAGTCGCTTGAGCTTCTTGCTGCTGTGCTCTACCCAGTATGCTTGTACCTGACAAATCACATAAATAAATATTGACAGACATTCTGTGTGAATGGGCGCCATCTAGCCCCAAGTTAAGCGTGAAGCCTGTAGTATGGGCACTAAACAACGGATAAACATACTTCTATACATATTTTTTTTGTAAATACTTACATATTATACATAGAAAACAGACAATTTTATTTCCTCAACATCAGCTAATTATACGTCCCAACCGAGGGGCACGAGAGTACCCGTCAAGGGTGTATAGGCCTTAGTCATCCACGCGGCCCCAGTGTGGATTGGCCGACTTCATGATCAACCTTTGAATCTCTTCGTAAGCGTGCGCAGGTTTTCTCACGATGTTTTCCTTCACCGTAAGAGCGTCGGATAAACATATATTAATTTGAAAACACATTGGTACGTGGCGGGACTTGAACCGACTCCCTCCAGATCGGAAGGCAACAGTCCACACTGATGAGCCATCAATGCTCTAATTTTAGTTATCACCCACAATAATTTTCTAATATATGGATGCTTGGATTGTGATGTCCATGATCCAAGCATCCATATATTAGAAAACTATTGTGGTGTTATGGTTGAGAAGTCGGCTATAACAGCATGGGTTTCGGGTTTAATCTCTGGTCAGTTCAAACATTTGTACGCATGTAAAATGTACATATCTGTTTGAATTATTATGGTGTAGTTATGTATGTTTTTACAAAAAAATATAGTCTATGTTGTTAGGAAAGTGAAATTACCTAACATCTGTTGTCTCGGATGTCGGGCGCAGTGTGACATTAATGGATAATAATAACTGTTTATCAGTTGTTGGTCTCCTTCAATGCCGCTCTGTCATGGTCTGGCTATACCATCACTTACCAACACGTGAGCATACTGAACGTCCCGTTCATTTCGTAACATAAAAAAGTACAGAATATAGTAGCTCATAGTAATAGAAGCTCCTCTCTTAATTTTGGGCTAGATGGCGTTGTGTGAATGTCAGTAGATATTTATTTTTCCACTAATAAGAAATCCGATATGCTGGTTTTATTTATATAACTTACATCCCATATTGCTGAAGACTTTAACAGCGACTGGTTCCAAGCCGGCAATGCATTCGGCATGAGCACCGGACGCCATTAGACCGTCACAGAGTTGTATCAACTGAAAAACCATTGAAATGTAAAAAAAAAGTACATGTAAAATGAGTACAAACACGTTATATACTACAGTAGAACACCGATTATCCGAACGCCGACTAACCGAATCGCCAAGTATCCGAATCGGTCCTAAGCCTCTATTATCGTTATGAATTTTTACACTTTGTATTTCTGTTAAGGCCTGATGGGGTTGCCACTTTATCTGATCGAGATGTTTAAGTGAGCGTTACTGTAACTGTGTTTGTTAAACTTAATAAAGTTTATTCGATGTGTGACAGTTCGTTTTTCTTTATTACCAGTCTATGTTCGATTATCCGAATTTTCGATTATTCGAATCGACCCCGGTCCTAATTGATTCGGATAACCAGCGTTCTACTGTATTTAAACTATCACCTAAAGGAAAGTCATGGAGACATACGTATATGGTATAATCATAATAAAATACGTTTACGTCTTTATACATAGTTTATATACTAATAACGAGATGCATAATCACGAAGAAATATCATCCGAGAAATGTCCGAGCCGCTTGACACATATGTTGTACTTATTGTTATATTAATGACATAGAATTCATTAAAATTTTGACCTTAACGCGTCATTAAAAGGGTACAAAAAACCACGAGCATACTACTATGTCACAATGACATGTAGCGAGAGACGTGTTTATTAATGAAAATTCTGCCCAAATGACGCGATGGACAGACTTTTGCCGTAGACACTTTTAAGTGAGATTGTGCAGCTACTTAATTATTGTTTATCAAAGTTACACAGTACAAGAATAAAATGAGACACAAACAGCGAGAGAAAATGTCTAGACTACAAAGAATCCATGAAAAAACTCACCTTAGGTATTTCTATTATTTGTTTCGAATGATGTTTGGACGATGACAACTGTACTAAGAAAGTCAGAATGCTATTCACCAGCTCACAGCAGTTCCTAAGCAATAAAAATTATATTGATATTTTTAAAAATCTGGCTCATAGAACCATAACATCCAGCAGAGAACTGTAAAATCCGGCTCGAAGGACCAAGATTAAAAAAAAAAAATACTTATATTGTGTCTTATTACTTACGGTATCTCATGTTGCTCAACCAAATCCAATTGTTTGAGTAGAAATGCAATGAAAACTTGGTCGCTATCCAGCATACAGTAGTTCACTCTTAATGTCAAGAGTTGATTTAGAAGAGAAAGTACTTTGCATTGTAGTGGTATGTCATTTTGCATTGTGTAGCTCTAAAATTAATAAAAAACTTTAATAAACATTTAAAAATAATTAAATTTTAAATCAAAGGCTATTTTTCGTGCGATTTATAAGACCTTAATTCAAAATAATATTGATAACTTCGACGATTCTTTATTCAAACTGAATTCTAGAATATTTACCGTAAATAAATAACTACCGATTTCTTGCTGGGTTTTCCCCAAAATAAACAACAGTCCAACAAAGTGGTACATTATTATGGAAATTGATAAGTGATCTTTAAGGAACGCATTTGAGTAAATATAATTTAAAATGATATATTTTATTGGTTACAATAAGTGCCCTTTGAATAGAAGATCTCCAAATTACATAATATCACATCATGCTAATCATATTACCTTTAAAGCTTGTATGACGACAGGTTCGAACAACCTTATATACCTCTCCAACTCTTCTTATTCGTACTCCATTTCCTATCATTTTATTCTTTTGAGAAATTTTCCATATTGATCAACAGCTGCCTTTCAGCCGCCATCCTCGATTTCTCTCGAACGAACTTTTGACTGGCATTCGAACATATACTGCTCCTTCTAGAATCTCTTCGTTCGGTATACCAAAGTCGTTAACCAACATAACATCGTTGAAGAAACTTGTCTTTTGTTTTACTTCAACATTATCGCTATGCTCAAGAAATCCGAGTACTGATTGATCATGTTTGCCGAAGAGGCATTTGAGGAGTTGTGTCACGCAGTATACCGTTTTATCAGCACATAAAGGTATCACTTTCAAATAATAGAGTATTTCTTCAGTGACCGCCCCCAGTTCTTTTTCCGTGGCCAGTTCGAATTGTATGGCGAGACAGTTTAACACTGTTGTTAGGAATTCGTGGAAGACACTGCTTTTGGGATCTAGATTTATCTGAAATATATTGAATTACGACTTAAGGGCAAAACATTAAGACAAAATGACGTCTTCGATTATACAAAACGTTTATGCATTTTAAGGCATATAACGTAACTGGATACACATTCAACTATAGCTTCAAGATGAACACATAGTGTATGTTCCATACATTAAAACATTGCATGGTACATGCCATTCTACATATATATTTTACAAAACTATTATTCACAAGTTTAATTACAATTTTATAATTTGCTTAACTCCAGTATAACTTAAAAGCAAAGTATGGTCAAGACCTTCACCATGAGATTTGTGTCGAAACACAAAAAAGCTTACGAGACATCAGTTTTATTCTAACATACATCTTTATAAAGGAAAAGATAACGACCTCATAAAATTTAAGACAGTGGGAAATTGAACGCAACATCAGAATTCTAAGTAACGTTCAATAACTTACCCTGTGATTAGAATAAGTAGCTCTCAAATTTTCATAGAACCTCATGTAAAACGGCTCCGTGTAGAAATGTCCGACGAAATTCGCTTTCAAACTGTTCGCTGGCGTTGGAGGTTTCCTCCTTAAGGACCCTTTATCATCCAATGTTTCTGTAGCATTGCTACTCCTTCGTGGTATGGAGTCTATAAAAGATTACACACTTTGCATTACACTGATTATTTGTGCATAAGGCCAACTCATTTATATTAATTTATATCAACAACATTTATATTAAAAATATTTCAAAACTAGTATGATCAAAACATTTAATAACATTGAAAAGAGACTTCCTTTTCTTTTATAATATATATCATTCCTGAAACTCGTGAAGCCGCAAGTTTTACATGATTTACTTAATTTCAATTGATTATTAGTTTGAATCTTCTTGACCTATTGAACTTGAACACAGAAATTGAACACAGTAAAAAACCTCTTATTTATGATACCTTAAAGTGTTGAATAACTTAACTTAAACTACTTACCCTGCGTTTTCCTTCTTACAGGACTTCCAGGTAATGCAATACCGCCCTTATTCAGATGTACATTAGGATTAACTTCCTCTATTAAGTGCACCAGTACATTCAACATTTTCAATGTGACCTGTAGAAATTTTTCAGCTAAACTGGCAACCTTCTCGTTTTCAAGGTATTGCCATTTCTCTTTGATGTTTAGCGAGTCACGTTCAAATATGTCTTTGTTTGTGGTCTTTGTGTCGCATAATATTATGTATTTCCACTGCAAATGTAAACATTATTTAAACTAGATAGAAACGTCAACTGTCGATATCTTTGTGTGTACGGACGTTTACAGCATATCGCGTCAAGATCTATATACTAACTAGAAGCAAAAGTTCAAAGAATTGTGAAGCGTTTTTTTTTATGTACACAACAAATCTGTGAAATAAATGAAAGTCTTGGGATTCCTCAATTTCGTAGAATTGTTTTAAATGGGTGAAATCATGTGAAATCAGCTATGCATAGGTAAGCGAACTAATACTAAGAAAACCAGCCATTTGACAATTCATCCCGAAACATAAAAGTGTATGACACTCCTATTTCACGATACGACACGACGACGGGACGATATCTGGCTCTGCGGTGGAACCTACCTAGACGGCTCAGTATCGAGTCTACCACCTAGTGAATAAAAATGAAATACTGACTTAACTCACCAGGGTAAACAAATGCACACAGATCTAACAACACCGTCCTGGCAGCAACTGTTCCATTACAGCAGTCTAGGTTGTCTAGACAGTATGCGAGCAGTCCCTGCTCTGTGTAGGCCTCTATATGCTTCCATGGCGACCATTTCCTGCATATCGCGCGTAGCGTTTCCATGAGGCCTTGCTGTGAAAGAACTTTGTTTCAAAAATGTATTCAAAGTCAGTCAAAATACATTTATTCAAATAAGGCTTACAAAAGCACTTATGAACGTCAAAAAATAACCAAAATAAAACAATAATAAACATTTAAAGTACCAAAGTAAAACACAAAAAATAATTTTGATACTTCAACTTAACACCCACGAAAACTCAACAGTACCTTTTAGTGCCTGTTAAGATTATTTATGTTTGGAAGTAAGCATCCATAGTAGAATCGTTTTAAATTGTTAATAACAATATTTTATTCTTAATAATTTAGTGAAAAGATGGCGTCAGCTGTCATAAAATAGATAATATATATGTCAATTTAATTCTTTATATGCTCACTAGGTGTCACTATACTTCGATAGATCGCGATAGCAATGTGTTTCCCGAAAAGGAATAAGTAACGAAGGCAATTTTGTAAAAGGTTCTGTTCACTTATGATTATAAGTTAGAAAATAAATATTGTACATCTATTCCAGTGCATGTTTCATTACCACTCTCCGTAGACTTGCATATTTATACAGTGCCTTTTTAAGCTTTCAAGTATTACATATCATATTTTTTAAAGATTTTGAACCAATCTCGTTCCTAAGATTTAGTCTTATTTGTATAATGTTAGGTTAGAACAATGATATTCTGTATATATAAAGGCAGATACGCCATCCGCGCCTCAAAAACGAACCGCTCTTTTGTTTAGGTAAATGTATTCGAAATATGTGTATGTGTGCTGTCACTGCATTCGGAACACTTTTTTCGATTGTTTTGTGAGCATATCACGTATTACATCATTGGGTTAGATTACATTGGCACCCAAAAGATGAAGCTGGACCCAACACATATCAAAGAGGTAAACGTTAACCGAATACAAACATCCGTGTCATCATCATAGCAGCTACATGATCCACTGCTGAACATAGGCCTCTCCCAATAACTTCCACTCCGTGTCCATCAACAAAATTACTCACCGAAAAATATTTACAATTCGACGCCATCAACTTCCCCACAAGATCAGCGACAACATTACCCAGACTCCCACTTGGTTCTAGCATCTGCCTATCAGTGAATTGTTGCGGTAAATCGTTGTAGAAGTAAATATCTCTGACTAGCTCCAACGATAATCTGTTGTCTTCGAATACAAAATGCTTGCTGTGCTCTTTAGCTATCTCGGCAGCCATTGTGGTTGGTGTATCTCGACTTGACGGGAAGATTTTCGATATTATGCTGAGAAACAAACTAATATTAGAATAGGAAAAATTTCTTTAACTGACTTGTATTCAAATTACTTTTCTCATGGAATTTTAGAATCTTTTAGGTTATGCAACAAGCCTGAATAGAAGACATGTGCGACGGGTACTATGGATTTCTTATAAACCCATTTTCAGAGTTTCTTGCAGCCAAGGGATACCAAAACCATGAAAGATCATAATAGATTACTAGAATCTAATTCCATTTATTCAAATGAGGCTTACAATAAGCACTTATGAACTTGAATAAAATCTATTTAAATTGCCAAAGGAAAGCATAAAAATTTCATTTGATACTTTAAAAGAGTGACTATCGAGTTACTTGCCGGCTCTTCTCGAAGATCCTACTTTTTCCGAACCGGTGGTAGAGTAAATAAAATATAATAACAACTGTTGACGCTTTAAAAGTATCTGTAAAAGATTTATTTGAATAAAGAAATTCGAGTTTGAGTTTTAAAAAAGCGCTTCCGTGGTTTTGGCCTGTTGTCCAATATTATCATTTGCGTGTGCAAAAAGATTTTAAAAAAATATTTTTTTTGTTACTGTAACATAAGTTTGATTCAAAAGGCGTTACGAATTCATCAGGTCAGCTAGTAGAATCCTAAAAACTTACTTGGCAATAGTTTGTGACGCAGCATCACGCACTTTCTGATCTTGGTCCGCCAGCAACCGTATCAACGTGTCCATAATTTGCTTACTTTTCGTACGATAATTATTGTAAAGCATGAATAACCTGCAAATGAGATATGTCTCAATTACATAAATAAATAAATATTAATAATAAATAAATAAATATCCACTGACATTCACACAGCGCCATCTAGTCCCAAGTTAAGCGTAAAGCCTGTATTATGGGTACTAAACAACGGATAAATATACTTATATATTTTT
Source organism: Leucinodes orbonalis (assembly GCA_019425675.1). Lineage (NCBI taxonomy): Eukaryota > Metazoa > Arthropoda > Insecta > Lepidoptera > Crambidae > Leucinodes > Leucinodes orbonalis. Next base: position 14,900 of record PQWD01000929.1, on the reverse strand, counting down.
TTGTAAATACATACATATTATACATAGAAAACACCCAGACCATTACAAACAGACATGTTCATGCACACAAATGTTTGTACTGCCCGGGGATCGAAACCGGAACCCTTGGTGTTGCAGCCGACCTCTCAACCGCAACACCAAATGGGTTGTCAAACATGTTTGACATTAAAAAGCAAAGAGGCGAAACGCAATGCACTCATATTATGTAAGGATTTATAGGAACCGTTGATGTTTTACAAAATAAACCCTAATACCATACAGATGTTTCATAATAGTTTTACAAAATAAATTATAATTAAATAAATTATCGCATTGAATTGAGCAAATATAGCTTGTACTACTTAATTCAGTGAACCCGACTCTCCCCATTTTTAATTGAAAATTATTGTTTTTAAGTGAAAATATTCATCATCAGCTCATTAAACGTCCCCACCGAGGGGCACGAGCCTACCCGTATAGGGTGATTAGGCCTTAGTCGTCCACGCGGGCCCAATTCGGGTTGGACGACTTCACACACAACCTTCGAATCCCTTCGCAGGCGTGCATGAAGGTTTCCTCACGATGTTTTCCTTCACCGTAAGAGCGTCGGATAACGCACATATATTTTCGAAAATTCGAAAACACATTGGTACGTGTCATGATTTGAACCTCAGCCCTCCCGGTACGAAGGCGACAGTTCACACCATTGAGCCACCGACGCTCTTAGTGAAAATATTAATTTATTGTAATATATATTAATGATCAAACGCAGTGTTTTACATGATTTTTAGGGTTAAAAATTTTATATTTTCGTATCAATAGATTTGCCTCATATTTCACGGATGTATTAATACGCGTAGGTTGTTATTTTTAAATCCGTGGTATGACTCCAAGCCGGCCGGCTTCCTAAGTCTAGCTACCCATACTTGTTAAAAACATACTCACTTTCGATAAGGTAGCTTCTCATACAGCCTACAAAGGTTAACTCTGCACAACCAATACCCGTTATTCTCCACACTGACGAGGGCATTAAGCACATCCACTACTAAGGGCCAGTGCACGCTGTTGCATAATGCAGTCGCCATAGTAGTAAGGCTTGATAAGGTGTAATTCACAGTTGAGTGGATTTCATCTGATAGACCCTGAAATAATGAATTGTAAACTTAATCATAATTTAATATGTTTTTTTATGTAACAAAGTGTACATGATGGTCAGGACGCTCACCTGATGGTAAGCGATACATACCATGACAAAGTGGCATTGATTGAGACCAACATCTGATAGACAGTTCTTATTAAACATAAAAAGAAACCATTGATAACATGTATCAAATCGAAAATAAAGTCGAAACATATCAACCAGCCTATATCATCTCGCATCAGGGCGTAGGCCCCCACCAAGCGGGCCTATGCGAATAGGTGGGTAACTAGCATTCCAGTCAGGGCCGGATCTACCTAAGGGCTGTTTGGGCTGCCCAGGGTTACAAGGGGCCGCTCCCGCTAAACACATCAAGCGGATTCGTTTTCTCACTCACCCAAAGGTTGCCTGGAAGTGATCGCTACCACAGCAATAAAGTTGGTTTTGTGCAACTAATACTTGGGTAAATTTAAGTAATAATTATGTTTTTATGGGCAAAAACTAATATATAATAATATATTTTTATGGAAACAGTTTTTTGACATCGCCATGAGTTAAATACAAAGATAGGCCACTAAATAGTTTCAGCCCAGGGCCCCACTGACATTCACACAGCGCCATCTAGCCCGAAGTTAAGCGTGAAGCCTGTAGTATGGGTACTAAACAACGGATAAATATACGTATATACATTTTTTTATTAGGTCTGATTCCAGTATCAACGGCTTAACATATCAAGTGGTGTCTGTTACCCACCCGTTAACTAAATATAAAAATCTAAAGATAATGTCTTTATTTGGACAATCTCATAATTATTGGTAACAAAGATCATCACATACCTTTAGTACAATCGCAACCAACTTATCAGTGTTTATATTTTCGCTAACATCTTTAGGGAGAACATTAAAATTTCTCCATCTATGGTAATCCCCATGAGACAGTTCCAGAGCTGCGGCCAAATAACTTCCAATGCAAACCCTCACCAACCCTCTAATCTGGGGGTCATTATGACCATGTAATAACACAAAAACATCCGACATATGCTGAAACTGAAACTCTTTATCTTCAACTTCATTTTTCACTTCCAACACGCCGTCCGGCGCGTCCTTACTTTGAACTTCGTCTGTTCTCTTTAAGGGTCTTTTGGACCGATTCTCTTTCTTCTCCAGATCCCTGAACGCGTCGAGATTGTCCAAATTAGTCGTTGATTCTCCAAAATGGTCGAACTTCATATCCAAATCGATGCTGGACGACAAAACGTCGCCACTACTCGACATAGGATAACCCGTTGTAGGATCGTTACTACCTGTCATGTTTGAATTGGTTGTGAAGTTGCTATTAGTCATATTTTGGTTTGTGCTGTTCGTCATGTTGTCGGCACTTATTACACTCGCAATAAGGTCGCTTTTTGCGTACAATTTACTGTCTAATATTGCACTAGGCACGTCCTTCGTTGAGCTCTTTTGCTCGACGCTTTCCAATGATTTCTCCATGCATTTCTCCTTTTTAGACGTGGGACTATCGCTACTTCGGTTTAATAGCTCTTGACTTAACGAGTCTGTAAGAGAATCCTGGTAGCACACATTTCGCTCTAGAATGAAGTCGTTTATGTGATCTTGGTTTGAATCTGTGGCGTCTGATGACCCTGGATTGTGTAAATAAAATTGTTATAAATCGTCGGTTTATTTTTACAATTATTGGTTTTAACTCTTCAAATATGTTAAAAATATACAGTAAGTACTGTACACAAATTCACACCTTATTAGAAAATGTTAAAATCGGAATTCAATTAAAAACACACTTGGTTTATCAAATTATTTCTGAGTGAAATAAAGCTTAATAAGACCAATGCATTTTGATACGACATTGAATTTTATTAATCTAATTCTTAGTGATCTATAAAAGTGGACACAATCTCTCGAATTAATCAATTATCTCAAACTAGGCCTCATCATCGTCGACCCATAACGTCTCAATGCCTTCCCGTACCAATCCATCGTAGCTAAACCATCACGCGGGCCAAATTCTGATTGGTGGATAACTATGTCATATTAATGACACATAGGTTACATAACTATAATAAAATATAACTCACCTGATATATTATGAGTTTTGGGGTCAGCATCTTTGTCCAAATACAGAGTTATTGCTTGCGGGTAGATCTTCAATATTTCCGACAAACAGTTCAATGCTGAAGACTTTACCGACACCCTTATTGTTCTGAAACAACAAATATTTTATTTTAAATGTTTTTATTGCATTTTATAATCATAAGTGCTTATTGTAAGCCTAATTTGAATACATAGATTCTGACTTTGACTTTGAAACAATATAAATACACCAAACCCTAAACATAACAAGAAATCGTTTAAAAAACAAAGTTTTATTTTTCTGTAAATCAAAATTAATCTACTGCAGCTGTCCGGGGAGTTAACATCTACCTAGGAAAACTCGACAAGAAACGCGAATAATTAATAAAAATAACCAAACTCGTGCAGTTACAATTTTCTCTTTCTCTCTCATACTTCTACTCGTATCAAAACTAAGACAATTGAAGAAAATCCATGTATTTTTATAAAGTACCTATCATTAATGAGATCGCCTTTGTTCCCAGCCAACAGGTATTTGGAAGCGAGAAGTCTCGAACAGTATTTGAGGGGCACATCGTCGTCTGTAGAAGCACCAATATTTATCTGCGAACAAAATTATTTTATATACTATAGAAAACAATGCAATGTAATGCAGGGCAAATTTATCACACTGCAAAGAAAATATTGTATGCAGCAAGTCTAAGGGCCAGTCACATATTTTATAGAACCTATGACGTTGGAGCAAACGCGTTCTCGAGTAGAAACCGCATGTTTTTTACGCCTAGGACACCCTCAAGCTGTCCTACGCCGTAAAGACTGGGCTATGTGTACTGGTAAAAGCTGGAGGAGGTAAAAGAAGGACCTGTGTATCTAGTGTAAAATGTTGGTGACCTATGTCCAGCAGTGTACTAAGAAAGGTTAAAGAGAAGAAGAGGAAAACGTAAGTTAGCTGAAAATCAAACAGTGAATAATTTCTTATTTCTATTTTTGAACACTGGTAATCCCAATATAAGGATTTTCTAGGCCCTTAAACATCTTTTAGCTCAGACTTCAGGTAAACCAAGGATACTCGTAGCTATGTTCAGTGCACTGAGAAAGATTGAAAAAGTGAGAGTGCACTAGGAATGTGATAACCTTAAATCACTATCAGATGTTGCCCTTTTTCAGTGAGATCCTTTAGTAGCAGCTCCGGAATCAGAAAAAATAGGTTGTCTGGGAAGCAGACACTATATGATTGGTTTATTTTCTCCTTATGTTAACCTGTGATTTCAAAATAAGATTTTTATATATCTTTAATTAAGCACCTTTTAGCCTATACTCCAGAACGAAACATAGCTATGTCCAGTGGTTTGAGTTAGATTGAAAACAGTTTACTAGTAATGTAATATCCTTAAATCAGATTTCAGCTGAAAGACTGTTTGCCATTAAGCGAACGGGAAGGTCAGTTTCCTCGCCTGGTAGTAAGTGATACGCCTGACCATGACTGAAATACAAGTTATATAATCTAGAGAACAGTTTAATAGTAATTTAATAACCTTAAATCCACTATCAGAAGTAGGCTGCAACAGCATCGCATTGGTCGGTGTCTTTAGCTCGTTCTCTTCATATTCCTGTAGTTTTTCAGTGAGATCCTTGGAGAGCTGCTCCGCCGACGGCATTGGTATGTCCGCTTCACTTGCGGGGGAAGACGGTGTCTGAAATAATTACGAATTAGTTTTGGCGAGAGGCACTTCTAAAGTTGAAAAAAGTGCCCGACGTAAAGAGCGTCGTCGGCTCATGTGTGGACTGTCGCCTTCCTACCGGGAGGGCTGAGGTTCAAATCCGACACGTACCAATGTATTTTCGAATTTTCGAAAAATATATGTACGTTATCCGACGCTCTTACGGTGAAGGAAAACATCGTGAGGAAACCTTCATGCACGCCTGCGTGAGATTCGAAGGTTGTGTGTGAAGTCGTCCAATCCGCACTGGGCCCGCGTGGACGACTAAGGCCTAATCACCCTATACGGGTAGGCTCGTGCCCCTCGGTGGGGACGTTTAATGAGCTGATGATGATGATGATGATTCACACAGCGCCATCTAGCCTCAAGTTACGCGTAAAGCTTGTATTATGGGTACTAAACAACGGATAAATATACATATTTTTTTTTGTAAATCGAACATATTATTCATAGAAAACACCAAGACCAACACAAAAAGACATGTTCATGCGCACAAATGTTTGTACTGCCGGAGATCGAACCCTTGGTGATGTAGCTAACATCTCAACCATTACACTAAATGGGTCGTCAAATATATAAGCATATGTCAACGTAAATGTCAAACGGCTCGGACACTTTTTGGTTGATATTTCTTCGTGATTGTGTATCTGGATGGTTTGTTGTTTAACTAAGGATTATACTAAAAATAAACACTATATACAAGTTTTATAATTATCAAATCACCTGTATACTAAGATCCTCGACGCTAAAACTAGGCGTGTGCAACTGTAGCACACTGCCGAGTTGTAACTCGCCACGGAACGAGATCTCCATCTGGTCCCTCGGCTCGGACGACGGACTCGGCACGTACCAGGTCGATATCACGCTTGTTGAACCTGTTAAACAAGTCATCATCATCATCAGGTCATATACATCCCCACCGAGGGGCACGAGCCTACCCGTATAGGGTGTATAGGCCTTAGTCGTCCACGCGGGCCCAGTGCGGAATGGCCGACTTCACGTTCAACCTTTGAATCTCTTCGCAGGCGTGCGCAGGTTTCCTCACGATGTTTTCCTTTACGATCGGGTGTGCGCAGGTTCAAATCCACGTACTAATGTGATTTCGATGATGATGATTTCCACTATGCGATCTCCCCACGGAATTCAAAACCCACGACATCTTTTTCACGTAAATACGAGTACTATGCACTGTAGCTAGTAAAATCACAGGACATGACCTAACATCTGTCGCCTCGGGTGACAGGCGAGAGAATAAAATTGGCCGGGAATAATAACTATTTTTATTAATTTTCTTCAACTCTGAATATATATTGGCCAGGCGTATCACTTACCTACCTACGAATTGACTGCCTTCTTTAATTAACATTAAAAACAAGCGTATATATATCTCAAAGCGATTCACTGTAGATATTAATAAAAAACTCACATATTTCTCCTATGCGCCCTGTCGGGCTGTCGATTGTCCAAGCATACTTATAACTGGATGCTTGCTCAACACGCGCGCCTGTATTCCCCAGTTGCTTGCGTCAACAACACCGACAGACATTCTAACACTGCGTTCTGTATATTGTGATCCGTTGGTGTTTGTTCTATGTAATGTATACATAGGTTGTACAGCTGTGGGCAAGAGAGAAAATTTAATCCAAATATATACAAACAGAGCCATCTAGTTCCAATTTAAGCTTGTATTATGGGAACTGAGCAATAGATTAACATATTTATATACTTTTGTAAATATATACATATCCCTTGACTGTTATGAAATCAGACCCAATAGAAAATCTATTGTCAGGCAAATTCTGGCCATCGCGTCAGTTGGGCAGAATTTTCATTCATAATCACATCGCTCGCTACATATCATAGTGACGTAGTAGTTTGTTTTGATATTGTACTCTTTTAATGACGTGTTAAAGTAAAAATTTCAATGAATAATTTTATGTCATTAATATAACAATAAGTCAACGTATTTGTCAAGCGGCTCGGTCATTTTTTGGTTGAAATTTTGTCGTGATAATGTATCTAGTTAGGTATTATCTTAGGCAAAAGAGGAGCTTTATATACTTTATTTTTGTTATAAATACATACTTATTATACAAAGATAACACTCAGCCTAATACAGACATACACACATGTACTGCTCGGGGATACAGCCCACGTTACAACCATTACAAACATGGTAATCAAAAATGATAAATGTATAAAAAACTTACCTCTAAATAGTCCTGTACTGTGAACAGTTCGTTTTCAGTGAACTTCGGAATATCGTTCAACTGGAATATGGCTTTGATCACGCAAAACCAGCCCATCACTGTAGCATTGTCTGATGCCGTTGGCCAGAGTTTCTCTGTCACAGAAATAACATTTCAATACCATAATTGAAATTAATTATAGGTCCATATGTATAAAACAATACGGACGGACTTAACTAACACTTAACATGTGTCCGCGAAATGTCAGCTACTGTCTATGCTGTCATTTTAACAAATATTTTTTTGTGTACTAATTTTAGTGTTTAAACTAAAAATGTCGAATTGTTCATTTATCTATGATACGTTATTTTTGGATTTTTTTATTCATTGCAATATTTTCACCATTTCACAACACAAGCATATTATTTTTTTCTGTCACAATCTATGGCTTCGTTGATAGATGCGCGCCAAATGACTTCATATTTTGTGGTATATCATACAAAAATTGGCGGACTTTCGACACACTTTTGTTGTTTTTTATGGGTCAACCACAATCAAAAGTACGTCCTTTGAACGTTTGTACGTACGTTCGTTAACAAATTGAGCTTGTCGACCTTTGAAAACTCAATTCTACTGATGGAATACTTTATTTTTTTCATGTATCTTATAAATATCTGGAATCCCATCGGAAGTGATGTCATAATTTTGACATCACTGCCTTTGTCAAAATCAGGCATTTTCAGGGGTGTCGACCTTTAGGTCTTTGGTTTCTCAAACTATATTAAAAAAAATTATATCTACTGATCCTAAGTCATATACTTTTATACTTCCGGCTCTCGGGCTATAAGTTTGTTGCCTGGACCATGAACGGTACAACGTGCTCTCCAAAGCACGGACTCATCTTTCTTTTCAGACAATCATGTAATTCAGCCTTTAAGATACTAAAGAACTGGGGAAGAAATCGCACAATGCACTTTCACAAGTAAAATCTAACGCTGAACGCAATTAATCATTATCAATATATATTGCTATGTCCCCATATCTATGATGTGTAAGAAGACCTGATCCCTGCAGTAGGCTGTTACAGGTTGATATAAAAAAAATCATTTACAAGATTTTTCCTAAACCTAGTTACATTTGTTAAATTGATGATAATGATAAATTGCTTACCAAAAACCCTGGCCAAGACATTGGTGAGCAACGGATCGCGGTGCGAACACAAGTGTGCGACACACGTCGACACACCCCGCCTCACCGCTGGTTCGGTGGATTCCACATGAGACAGGAGGGCCTTCGACAATTCTGTGGACAAACAATAATATGGTTAACGATTTGTACTTGAAATGAAAATCATCATCATCATCAACCCATTAAACGTCCCCACCGAGGGGCACGAGCCTACCCATATAGGGTGAATAACCCTTAGTCGTCCACGCGGGCCCAGTGCGGGTTCCACACTCACGCACATTCACGACTTTGAATCTCTTCGCAGGTGTGCGCAAGTTTACTCATTGTAAGAGATGTTTTCCTTCACCGTGTTACGTGGCACACATTGTTACGTGGTGGGATTTGAATCTCAGACCTCCCGGTAGGAGGACGACAGTCCACACCATTGAGCCACCGACGCTCATATTCGACGATACGACGTAATGAAAATATATTTATTCAATTTAGGTACATAGAGAACACTTATGCATGTCAAATTTGATTCTACACTGGTTCGGACTATTGTTGTGTACTGAGAAGAATCCAGCAAGAACTAGTAGTTACTCTTTAAAAAAAACTGTACATTTACAATATACTTGTTTATAAACTAAGTATTTATATAAATCAAAGTTTCTTTAATACAATCCTATTCACTAATAAAAAATAAACATTTAATAAGTAAAACAATATTTACCAGAAATCTCATCAGTAGTAACTCAGCCCGCCATCAGAACAGTGCAAGATTGCTCTCTAACGCTTCCACAAGTTACCGACTTCCACGTTTGCCTCACAACTGACTTAGTTTCGGAACAAAGTTTGGGCTTGAGACCTTATCTTGCCGGGCCGGGTCGGAGCCAACAATCTCCGAGACAAATCGTGTCAGCGCCGCTCTGATCCATCTGTAAGCATTTATGATGATCAAATTAAAACGGATGGTAAATTCGCTCACCTTTTCTACCGAGGCACACAAGCAACCCGTAAGGCGTACAGGCCTTAGTCGTCACGCGGGTTCGGTGGTGTAACAGTCGCTCATGAGCATAATCGATAAGAATGCATATTTCACTAAACTTATATTTGTCTATGAAATGTTTCAATCTCGGGATTCGAAAAAAATCAGGGACATTGAACTACATGGATATAAAACAATTACGAATGGGTACCTACCTATCAAATTATAATATGTTTAGTTCAATAATTAATAAAAAAAATGTTTTATATATTTTTTTATAAAATACTAGCTACTAAGCTCTCGAACATCATAATGGATATTGTGTGTATTCAATTAATTTATAATAAAACGCAATGTATCATCTCCCGAAATATCTGGTTCTTTTCCATACAAGTAATGTAATCACAATCATTATTAATAGAAAACACTACAACAATACTAAATCATTTAATTCTATATTCCGAACATTAAATGATCAATTCCGAAATCCCGAAATCTTAATGATAAAGAAGTGCTTTCCATACTAAGGCACCCGTCAACTTTAGGGTAAATATGCATCTGATTATTCGATTTATGCTCATGAGCGTCGGTGCTCATTGGTGTGGCTATCGATCTGAGCGCAGGTTCAAATCCCGCCACGTACCTACTATTTTCGGCATTCCGAAATTTTATGTACGTTTATCCGACGCTCTTACGGTGAAGAAAAATCGTGAGGAAACCTGCGCCTGCGAAGAGATTCAAAGGTTGTGTGTGAAGTCGTCCAATCGCACTGGGCCGCGGTGCGACTTAGGCCTAATCACCTATACGGATAGACTTGTGCCCTCGGTGGGCGTTTAATGATCTGATGATGATACCTTGCATTTTTCGTGTGATCTATGTGATTCTGCAGTATGATGTTAGTTTTATGAGAGTGAAAAGCAAAGCCTCCCACTACTGCCCTGTTTAATGCTTCATCACCAACCAATCGCACTTCAGCCTGAAATAAAATTATTTGAAGTTATTAATTAGACACACCACATTTGTACAAATAATTGATTTAATAGATATTTTTTTCAAATCATTTTTTATAAATTGATAATAGCCCCTGCTTGGGCTGACTAGGCATCCCTAGAGGTGAGGCCTAAATCCTGCTAATTTTAAAATAAACTACTATTATTGTTTATTGATAGTCATACAAATCTTTATATCAGCTATCAAATAAGTAGTAGGATACCAATTTATAATTACAATAAAAAATTGTTACACAATATTTGTACTTCACATTTCATTGGAAAATGGTAATGGTATTATTGCAACAGTAGAATACCAAACACGCAAAAATGAACTATCGGGACACTAAGGATAGAATTAAGACATTTTAAATGGTCATGCAAAATTTTATGACATGGTACAAATGTATGGTAATGTACCTGCCTCTATTACTTTAAAAAAGTGCTCCACCAACAAGAGTGTAAGTCTATATAAGTATAAATGAACATTAGATAAGCGGCTTTATATAGCACGGGTGGACACAATTCATAAATCTATTGTCTACGTGCGTAATACTTTCGAGCAGATACTGCTATATATATTTTATAAATATAAGTGATACAAAGTCCTGCATATAACATGTAACCAGGTATCTCTTGTTTACAATTTATTTGTACCTACACTGTTTTATCATAAACAATACACTTACGCTGTCATTGCTAGCTAAAGATAGCAAAGTAGGAATCGCGGTGTGCAATAAGTTGCATAATGCCGTGCACAGTTAGGACGGCTGCTAGGGCTCCCATGCACCGCCCAAGGTGCCAGCTGCCGCCTGCAGTTTCATGCTTCTAGAAAAACAAATCAAGTCACAAACAAAACACAACAAGACCTTGATCTATGCAAATTTATGCACCACTCACTTCGCTGAACTTCGGTGTTTTTTAAGTATTCTAAGGCCTTTTCGGCTTTTTCTAGCACGTTCATGGCTGCTATGGCATCAGCAATAGTGCTAGAAGACAATTCAAACATTACTTTGATAGTTTTAGAAGTAAAACATTCCAATAATTACTATAGATAGTTAACAAGCAAATAAATGTTGAAAATCAATCGTGTTGACAATTTTGACATTACATATGCGTCTAGAAATTCCATTTCTATTCCTTTTTTCATTACGAAGTCTTGAAGCTTATTTGCTCATACATTAACTTTGAGTTTTAAAATGATGCATTATGTTCGGCATTATTTTTACCTTTTTACCCTTGTGTGCTATTTAAGTCATTTTTAAGATAAATTATTTAAAATTAGGTAATCTTGTTCATAAATTGAATGAACTATGAACTTGCTTATCATATACGTCACTGTCACATTTCTTATCAATCAATCAACAACAATTTACAATAAAGTCCAATCTAATTTATTTACTTAATTTTATATCTAATTCATTGTAAATTCATGAATATGTCGGATGAGAGTGATCAACACATCGATATAATGAATGCTTAAAAACTGTCCTTGCTCAAATTGAATCGGCAGTAAGCAGAAGAAGCAAGTACTTATACAAATTTATTAAATTTCAACTAAGGAATTAGGAAGCTCTGTCTATTTTATTATCTCAATGTTTCTGATAACGCAGCATCTCAATTCAATCATTAAAACTGTTTTAATAGTATTTTGATAGATTATCATAGAATAATGATGTAATGTTAAATATTAAAAAAAAAATCTTATTTCAGGATCTACCTCAAATCGCACCAAGGTTAGTGGCTGTGTCAAAGATCAAACCAGCACCTCTAATTGTACAGGCATATGAATATGGCCAAAGACATTTGGTGAAAACTATGTTAATGATTAGCAGAAAAGGCTCAAGATCAATTATTACAGAGAAATGCAAAGACATCAAGTGGCATTTTATAGGGTTGTTGCAGACAAAAAATCAACAAATGCTTGTGCTCCTAATTGTTTATGTTGAAACAATCCATTCGGAAAAGCTGGCTGACAGTGTCAATAAACAATGGCCAGTTTAGGAAACAAGAAGAAAAATTAAAAATAATGGTTCAAGTAAACACAAGTGGTGAAGAAGGTAACATGGGTTAATAATGTAAATTATTTCTAGGCCAGTATTCTAGAACTAAGACTAAACATTGATATTACTTAAATAGAGTAAAAGGGATGCCACTACTTGTTGTATATAGCGCTATAAATATGTATATAGAATGGGTTTAACTCAATTTTAAGTAAAGATCAATGTTGAGTAACGTTCTAGAATCGGGCCTTAAATTAAATGTACTATTTGTAATGTGAAAAGAAAGAAAAAAATATTATTGACACAGTTACACATTTAACATCATATTACAATTAAAATATGAACAAAAGGCAGGAAAAAAGGTATTGCACATAAAAATAAAAAAAAACACTGTGGTCAAATGCCCGTCTCAGCATAGGCTCCGTGACAATAATATTATCACGGTAGCGCTGATATTCTGACGAGACCCAGTGACGCCATACCATAATCTTAACTAGTAACATTTAACAAAATTAAAAGCTACACAAAAAAAAACACAGTATTCAATGTAGTGTTCACTATGCACTTAACAAGATATCAGTTAATATGTAATAAAAAGTGCTTATTATATATAATATTTTGTGTCTGGCTTTCAAAATAGTTCTGCATATGATAGTTATTTTACATACAAAATTTGTTTCAGCTAAAATGAATAGAACCAGGAGACTCTGCAAAACTTGTAGAGCATGTTCTGAAGATTGTCCTAACTTAGAATTGTTGGTCTCATGACAATAGGCCAATATGATTATGATACATCTAAAGGACCCAATCCAGACTTTTTAACCCTGGTAAAATGCAGACAAGGGTCTGCAAAACATTAAATTTAGATATAAACAAGGAATGTGTCAAGTGACTTTGAGCATGCGTAAGATTTTTCATCTTATTAAACATTGAATACTTTTTACTCAAATTCATCCTCACCACCTAGAATGGAAGTCCTCGACAGTACCTTTTTATCGTAATTTTCTTGCACGAAGATATTATGCCGTATATAAGCCGGTCGGTGAGCGTCGGTGGCTCAGTGGTGTGGACTGTCGCCTTCTCTACCGGAGGGCTGAGGTTCAAATCCCGACACGTACCAATGTATTTTCGAATTTTCGAAATATATGTACGTTATCCGACGCTCTTACGGTGAAGGAAAACATCGTGAGGAACCTTCATGCACCCTGCGAAGAGATTCGAAGGTTGGTGTTTGAAGTCGTCCAATCCGCACTGGGCCGCGTGGACGACTAAGGCCTAATCACCCTATAGGGTCGGTAGGCTCGTGCTCCTCGGTGGGGACGTTAATGAGCTGATGATGAAACCGGCGATATTTCCTGAGCGATACGACCTGGCGACCTTACAAAAAGAGCGTATTCCCTGTGAAAGGCGGTAACGCATTTCAGTGCCTCTGGTATTGCAAAATGTACATGGGCGGCGGTCATTTACCATCAGATGAGCCGTTTGCTCATCCTGCTATAGAAAAAAAAAGGCACACCTCAGTACCAGACATAACACATTTTGTATTGTTTTGCATTTACTTTGCATATTAGCTATTAATGGATACTTATGACAAACAGCTATATGTATGGGAGGGCTGTGCTTTGAGCATCCAACCATCCCATAACTCCCTTGCGATCTGCCGATATAGACTTCAGACCTATTGAAACGAAGTGTTTATTTAGTTTAGACTCTTACAGAACACTCATAAGTGTAAAATGAAGCTACCACTGGTTCGGACGGTAGTTTTCCACTGAGAAGAATCCAGCAAGAAATTCAGTAGTTATCACTCTTTTAAAAAAAAGTGTTTTATACAGAATCATATTATTTGCTATCAAAATAATTAAATTAAGCAAATATATTAACAATTTTTATCGTATTTAATATTAGTAAAAAATATAATTATTTATAAAAATATTATAGTAAGTATATATAAATCTCTAAATAGATTATAACAAAAAAAAACACAGTGCAGGCGTAGAGAAACATGTCCGTGAGTTTTTAATAATAATAATAGATCACATTAAGAAGTCTTTGTTCACATTTGAATGCAGGGAGGACTCTTAAGTCTCATTCTAGAATATGTTGGTATGAGACTCAAGCATAGATCTCTACTTAAATCCCTTTCTAACTCAATTTAAGTAAAGATCAATGTTGAGTCTCGGCCTAGAATCCAAGGACATCACAGGCTTTAGTATCCAAGTTCCATATTCTTCATAATTGATTGGCGTGCCTACGCCAGAAATTTTACAAAGTTTGAGCTCATATTTTCTTTTTCCAGATTGAGCTTGGCGCCACTACAGTTCGTGTAGGGTCTACCATATTCGGAGCGAGACCCGTTAAATCTTAAGTGTTGTTAATCTGTAGCCAGCAACTAGACAATCATATTGTTTAAGTACAACAATTGTTATAAAAAAAATTTCATACCAATCAATTATTTGATTAATGTCTTTTGTGTCCAAATACTTTGAAATGATATCGGAATGGGAAGAATTCTAAATGCCTGGAAAAATGCACGATCGGCGTCGCGTTAAAACACCTTATTATAAGCTTTAACTATATATCAATTCTTCTTGTGTAGTGCTTCTTCAATCCTTAAGGTTGGCCGTGAACTTCTCGTG